>JASANR010001434.1:0-47966 GCA_030849635.1 Wallacemonas sp. MBr04 | reverse complement strand
TAGTCGAACCAACGGAAGAAGGCGTCCCAGCCGTGGTCTGACATGTACTGCGTGGCGCGGAAGTTGAACCACGGATCAAACTCGTGGATCAAGTACCCGAAACGCTGAACGGAGAGCAGACGGGTCGTGAACGCGATCAGCGCGGACAGAAGAATGGCAACAACAAGGCACATGTTGCGAGCCATCGTGGAGAGCTTGTAACTCAGAGTGAAAGAGAGACCAAACATCGTCGAGTGCGACATGTCATCGTTCACAAGCAGCGGGGCTTCATCTTCGGCCGGTGCCGGAGCCGATTTCTTTTGCGTGCTCTTCGCTGGCTGCGCAGAGGCCGACTTCTTGGTTTGGCTAGACATAGGCGTTAGTTGTCCACACCAAGGTCGGGAGGTTTCAGAACAAAAACAAACAAGCAAGCGCGATGGGAGACTAAATCCACTAAAGAAGGACAGCGCACCCTCCAAATGAGCGTGGCACTAGCGAAAGAGCGAGAAAGCGAGGAAAAGAAAAAGAAACAGCAATATACGGAGCTCCGTGTGTGTACACTTGTGTGGAAGGCGTTATCACCGTCACAAAGGACGTGTTTTTTTTGTTGCTGTTGAGCAGAATGAGGAGACAGATGTGTGTTAGGAGGCAGTGCGAGGGTAAAAGGGGCGGGGGCGGCACGACGATGTTGAGCTCTGAGCATGCCGAGACGTGTGTGCGTGTGCGTACGTCCACCGCCTTCCCAGCTGTGGGGGAGGTGCAGATGAAGGAAATCGTGCTGGCACACGACACAGGGTGATGCCTAGACAAGCAGACACAAGCGCATACCGTGCGGCTCGCATCTGTTGACGTCATGCTGCTGCTCTACCAGAGGAGTAATGTGTCATGGTCTTCACAAACAGTACGATCACTTTGTGTTTTTTTATGTTTTTTACTTCATTCAAAAAAGAAAGAAAGAAAGTGAGTTTTGTTTTGAAAGTATTTTAGTCATGGACACGAAGTCCAAGCGTGGCAGCGTGTGCTTTCTTCCCTTCATTGACAACAAGAACAAATATATCTTAGTTAAGTGGCTTTGTTTATGTTGTGATTGGTGACAAAAAACCCTGAGAGGCAGAAAAGAAGCGTTTTTTTCGATACACCTCTCTCTCTCTCGTCTAAAAAACAGAAAGAGAGAGAGAAGAGTGAAGCTAACGTTCTCGCTGCTCAGTTGTAGGACTGGGTCAAGGTGTTGAAACACACATACAGACACCAACAAGGGAAAACAGTGACCAGTGAGTTTACGAGGTATGATTTTTTTTTATGAACAGTACTCTCCATCAATGATACACGTACACACCAAACAAACAGGGGGATCCATTTTTTAAATTTATGTGTGTGTGTGTGTTCGCTTTCCGTGCAGTGATCGAGGACATGGTGATTGAAAAACAAAAGAGAGGGAAAAAGAAGGAAATTTGATGTGTCGACGCCTCAGTCGAACAAGGCGTGAAGAAAAAGAAAGAAGTGAAAAAAGGGAGATGTTAAGTTAATGCAGTATACCGAAAAGAAAAGAGTGTGAAAGGATAAATGAAGCTCTTTGCATGAGGTTGTTGCGCGACAGCACGAATAAGACGAGAACAGGAGTGAGCATTGCATATACATTCCATGCTCGCTGCTTACTGTTTACTCATGCTGAACACTTTCTCAACGAAAAAGGGACCTTCAAAAAATGGAAATCAAGAAGGTAAAAGATGTGTGCCCATCAATAGAGTGAGGTCACTGTTGTTTGGCTTCACATGGCGACAGGCTTTGAGATGACACATATTCTCATTTTTCTTTTTTATTTCGCACTCGCTCATTTTGAGAGGCATGACTATCGCATACTCTCTGGAGTACTTTTACTGGGTGCCAGCGTGTGAGGAACAAAAACGTAAAGGAGGCGGCACAAGCGAGAAACAATAAACGAAGAAGAGAACAAAAACAAATGTGGAGAAAAAAACAAAATCAGTTCATTAAAAGAAAAATGAAAAACATGTGTTAACGTTTTTTTTGAGTGGAATTTGCTTCGGTGATGAACACCACGTTTTGATGATGAGAATGATGACGGCACCACACCACAGAAGAAATGAGAAGGAACGGTTAATTTCAAAGTCGTGCGGAGGCAGGGCTGCGAGCGGGCGAACGAGTAGTGTCTTTTTCTTCTTATTTTCTTTGGTGAATAACACCCAGACAACTTGTTGGTTTGCTTCCCGTGACTGATCGGCAGCCTCTCTCGCCAACACAGTGGGCCGCATAGCGTGTGTGCCCCTCGTCTCTTCTCTTCTCTTCTCTCAAGTTCTTCTCTGGTCGTACGTGCACATCTGATCATCCCTGTGACACGGGTACATAACAACAGCACACGTTAGATTTGTGTGTACTCGGTGACAGGGTTCTTGGCCACGCTGGACAGACGGCGAGTGCAGGTCACCATCACGACAGCCGTGATGGCCGCCGCGAAGATGGCACCCACGCAGAAGGTGGCGATGGCAATGCCTGCCGTCGCACCAGGGCTCACCTTACCGTCACTGTTGTTATTGTAGTAGTAGTTGTACGTGTTGCCGTCACCGGTGGTCANGGTCATGTTGGCTTCCAGGGCCTTGACGCCTGCCTGGATGGTGTCCATGCTCACGTTAGCGAGGATGTTGTTCATCACGGCAGCCAGACGGTAGCCCGCGAGAGTCACAAGGCGACCACAGGCAGCACGGGCAGCGGTCTGATACTCATCAGACAGCACGGTGCCATCGGAAATGCCCGGGTACGCCAGCGTGCGAGCCACCTCGTTGGAGTCCGCGATCATGCCCTCGCCAGTGGTCACGGACTTCTCCGCATCCGTGAGACTCGGGGCGTAGGTTGCTTCATATTCATCGGCCTGGGCCACAACAGCCTGGTAGTCTGCAGCCGAGAGAGGACGAGCGAAATCGGTTTGAGGTCCCTGGGCCATGCTGTCCCAGTACATGTGCAGAAGCATGGAGACAGACTTGTCGGCGTTCAGGTACACGGTCTGCGCGTTACCACCGCTGTCGCCGGTGGGGTACACCGTCGAGAACTCGTTCATGGTGTGCATCGGCTGGTGAATATCGCCAATGAAGTGAATGAGATTTATGACGGCGAATGAAATGGTGCCAACGCTGGCACCGGCGTTCGTGACCGCCTGCTGGAGCGTGTTTACGGCGTTCATCACGTTCACGGGGGCAACGGGATCGTAGTTGAGGCGGAAATCATCGCCGTCGGGGTAGTAGGGGGTCGTGATGAAGTGCCAAGAGCTCATCGTGTACATACCGACATTCTTGATATCATCGGCCCACGGACCCGCCTGTACAGCGTCAGGGTTCTTGGGGAAGTCGTTGGTGATGCTGTAAAGGCTGACGAGGGTCTGGAGCTTCTCCACAATCTCGGGCTGCATGTGGCGGAGCGCGATCTCGGGAACGGTCATATGACCCAGGTCCCACCAGGCACTCACCATGGTTGGTGTGCACACGAGCAGGAGAGCCAGCAGGCACGTGGCGACGAGGCCGGCGCTGCGAATCATGCGTGAAACGCGAGAGGGCATGGCTTGCTGAAAAGGAAAGAAAGAGGGAAGGAGATGTTAAAACAAAAGAAGGCGGTGTGGTCGAGAGGATAGAGGGCCACTCGGTTGCCGGATTCAGTTTTGATGAGGAGGGTAGTCAGGGCTTGTTGATCGCGTCGGCGAGAAAACCGTTGTTTTTGATCTTCAAAGTTATCGTTGTTGATGTTGAGGACAGAATGGGAGAGAGAGAGAGTGAGAGAGTGAGTTGTGTGTGTGCTTGCGTGGAGAACGAACGCAGAGTTGGGGAGAAAACGCAGGAGGGTGGGGTGAGTGCGGCAGCAGCTGTATGTAAGCGGCACCAGAGCTACCAGCACAGAAACCCAGTGTGCGAGAGGGGGGAGGGGGAGGGAAGCACGAAGCAGGTGGTTCAATGCAGCCGACGAGGACAGGACAAAGCCAGCAAATCGCCCTTGTTCACTGTCCCTGATGGTATTCATGAAACTAATCTTCTTATTTCCTTTTTTACGCCAAGAGTGCGCGGCTTTTTTTTCTGTTTCCCTCCAGCCAAACACTGCTGAAAGGAAAGCAAAACGAAAGAAAGAAGTAAAGATAGAAGTGAAATGCGCAGCTCAACGGAGGAAAGAGGGACTAATTTGCGTTTACGGTTCTCTGCCTCTGGTCTTGTGTGTGGGAAAAATACAAAACAAACTGAGGAAAGTCAGGGAGAAAAAGAAGGGGACGGCTAAAAGAAGCCTGGGCATCAACTGCCACGAAAGGTGATTGAACGAGTCCGCGAAGAGGAGAGGGACCAAAAGAGGGGGGAAAAAAAGGAAAGATTTAGGTTTGTGTCAACTTGGAACCGAATTAATGATAGGAGCTCATTTATTGCGCAGGACAGGAGTGGTTAAACAAATGAAAAGAAAGAAGGGGGGGGGGAGTGCGGGGGGACGAATCACTTTATGGCTGTGTGGTGGTTGTCAAAGGAAACACACAGCTACGCTTGCAACTTACGAAAAAAAAAAAGAAACTGGAGGGGGGAAAAACGAAAAGAAAACTGAGACAGAGGGGAGTGAGAAGTCTCACTGTGTGTGTCTGTGTGGATGCAACGTTCACCACATGACAACTGCTCTTCTTCTCCGACGGAGGAGTTTTTCATTCCTCTTCAGTCTTTCGCCTTGGCCAGCCGATAAGAGAGAAAGCAATCAATGCTCCCTCTTACACGTGCGTGCCTGTACTTGTTTGTGCTTGTCTGTGTGGAAAAGAGTGGAGAATAAACAAAAAGATGTTAAAAGTAGAAAAAAAAAGAAAACATAGTAGTGTGTGAGCGTGTCGTGGCCGTGCTATTCCCTTTTGCAACAGTGAGAGCCACTGTTGGGCTGACGACGTGACAAGTGCATCACGAACAAGAACCCAAGAAAGAAGAAAACGAAAGAAAACGAAAGAGATTACGGACCTGCGGAAGAGGAACACGTGGCCAGCTTTCACAACAGACACTGAAAGCTGACTTCGCCTCACGCAGTTCGTAGCTGTATGCTATCCTGTCTCGGTGCACACAAACACAGACATAGACAGATACACACAACAACAGCACACGTTAAATCTGTGTGTACTCGGTGCCAGGGTTCTTGGCCACGCTGGACAGACGGCGAGTGCAGGTCACCATCACGACAGCCGTAATGGCCGCCGCGAAGATGGCGCCCACGCAGAAGGTGGCGATGGCAATGCCTGCCGTCGCACCAGGGCTCACCTTACCGTCACTGTTGTTATTGTAGTAGTAGTTGTACGTGTTGCCGTCACCGGTGGTCATGTTGGCTTCCAGGGCTTTGACGCCTGCCTGGATGGTGTCCATGCTCACGTCAGCGAGGATGCTGTTCATCACGGCAGCCATGCGGTAACCCGCGAGTGTCACAAGACGGTTGCAAGCAGTGCGGGCAGCAGTCTGATACTCATCAGACAGCACGGTGCCATCGGAAATGCCCGGGTACGCCAGCGTGCGAGCCACCTCGTTGGAGTCCACGATCATGCCACTGCCAGTGGTCACGGACTTCTCCGCAGACGTAAGATTCGGAGCAACGGTCGCCTCAAGCTCGTCGGCCAGGTCCACGACAGCCTGGTAGTCTGCAGCCGAGAGAGGACGAGCAAAGCTGTCCTGAGGCCCCTGGCCCATGCTGTCCCAGAACATATGAAGCTTCATGGAGACAGACTTGTCGGCGTTCAGGTACACGGTCTGCGCGTTACCACCGCTGTCGCTCTCGGGGTACACCGTCGAGAACTCGTTCGTGGTGTGGAGAGGCTGGTGAATATCACCAATGAAGTGAATGAGATTCATGACAGCGAATGAAATGGTGCCAACGCTGGCACCGGCGTTCGTGACCGCCTGCTGGAGCGTGTCCACGGCGTTCATCACGTTCACGGGGGCAACGGGGTCGTAGTTGAGGCGGAAATCATCACCATCGGGGTAGTAGGGGTTCGTGATGAAGTGCCACGTGCTCATCGTGTACGTGCCCATGCTCTTGATATCGTCGGCCCAGGGACCCGCCTGGACAACGTCGGGGCTCTTGGGGAAGTCGTTGGTGATGCTGTAAAGGCTGACGAGGGTCTGGAGCTTCTCCACAATCTCGGGCTGCATGTGGCGGAGCGCGATCTCAGGGATGGTCATATGACCCATGTCCCACCAGGCACTCACCATGGTTGGTGTGCACACGAGCAGGAGAGCCAGCAGGCACGTGGCGACGAGGCCGGCGCTGCGAATCATGCGTGAAACGCGAGAGGGCATGGCTTGCTGAAAAGGAAAGAAAGAGGGAAGGAGATGTTAAAACAAAAGAAGGCGGTGTGGTCGAGAGGATAGAGGGCCACTCGGTTGCCGGATTAAGTTTTGATGAGGAGGGTAGTCAGAGCTTGTTGATCGCGTCGGCGAGAAAACCGTTGTTTTTGACCTTAAAGGTGCCGTTGTGGATATTTTGGACAGAATAGGAGAGAGAGAGAGAGTGAGTTGTGTGTGTGCTTGCGTGGAGAACGAACGCAGAGTTGTGGAGATAACGCAGGAGGGTGGGGGTGAGTGCGGCAGCAGCAGTATGTAAGCGGCACCAGAGCTACCAGCACAGAAACCCAGTGTGTGAGAGGGGGGAGGGGGAGGGGGAGGGCAGAGGAATGGTTCATGCAGCCGACGAGGACAAGACAAAGCCGGGAAACCACGTTTAATATGGTACCATTTCAGTTATGAGAACGAGAAGAACAAACTCATGCAAAGACAGAGGTGAGGCAAACAACAAATAGATACGGCATCACAGCTCCAAAAAACAAACAAGACAGAGCAAGCACGCACGCCAGCGCCCGCACAGACACTCGCACGTGCCACACTGTCACTATCGACTCAATTCAGTGCACACTCACAAACGCCTAGTGCCGCCTCTCCGCCATGTACGCCTTGTAGTACGCATCGTCCTTGCCGCCCTTGCGATTGAAGTCCTCGAGCTGGCTGAAGTCGATGCGCTTGGACAGCATATCCTGGATCTCCTTCGCGGGTGGGTACTGGCCAGGGCAAATCCACGATCCGGGCTTGTCACAGCGTCTGTTGGCTGGGTCCGCCACCCAGGCCTTGCTCTCCTCGCTCACGTTGACGACCTTGTAGATGCGGACGAGTTCGAACGGTGACGTGTACACGGGCTTGAAGAGTGCTTTGCGCGCGGCCTTCGCAGCCCTCATCGTCTCTTGAGTGTCCTCATCCTCCTCCTCACCGCGCCGTCCTCTGGGCAGGTCACCGTCTGGGCGCACGAGGTTGAACAAGAGCGACGCCTTGCAGAGTGGCGTCGGACCCTTTCGTCCGATCCAGGCACGCGCACAGAGTGGATCGTTGGGGCAGATATCGCGGTACACGCTGTTGCCGATGCGAGCGATGTGCGGTGATTTGCCAAGGTCGTCGCTCCACACAAGGACGTAGTCTGCCATGTGGCGCACAAGCGAGTGGGCCTCCTGCACGGGCGACGTCAGCATCTTGCCGATGGTGGCGATATGCTCATGATTCCAGGTGTTGCCGTCCGCGAGGGAAGTGCGGTTGCCAATCCCAGTGATGTGATATCCGTAATCCCACCAGGCCAGCACGCGCGCATCGGCGGGTGTGTTCTCTTTTAGCCAGACGTACGAGTCGTAGTAGTCCGTGATCACCGTCTGCGTGCCGTTGTTTAGCTCGGCCGGAAAAACAATGCGTGGGATCGCAAAGACATCGCGACCTTCCATCGACACCCACATCGACACACCCGCGACGAGCACCGACGTGATGGTGCCCACAGTGAACACCAGCACGGCAAGGTCCGCCCCCGAGACCCACTGATAAACCTTGAGCAGACGGCGGGCGTGGAAGCCCGAGAGCGTCTTCGACTCAGCAGCCGCAGCCGCAGCACCAGCAGAAGTGCCAGACGCGCTCGCTGGCTCGGGTGCTGCTGCGACGTCGTCACGCTTGTGCTGTGCAGCGCCAGCGTCGCCAGAGACGTCGAGCATCATGCGGCGGTTCACCGCGCCATCGAGGCATTCACCCGACGCCGTCCAAAACAGTTGACGGCCGGCCCACTCCGCAATCGGCCCAAACACGAGGGCCGTGGTCAGCGCGACGGACGGCCCCGCGATCACCATGAGGCGCGACATGCGACTGGCAAAATAGAGCGTCGTCACGTTGAAGAGAACGGCGAAGAGCATCGCCGGCTCGCTGGAGAAGGGCACACACGCAAGCAGCACGATGCCAAACAGCCACGGCACCGCGTACAGGTGGAGAGACTGCAGATAGTCAAAGACGGAAACGGACTTGTGCTCCGAGACAGAGTCGACGAGGGGGTTGCCAGTGCGCGTGTGGGCCACAAACAGCGCACGCACACGCGACGAGAGCGGACCAAAGTAGCCTGTCGGGGCGAGCACGTGGACGGCGGCGATCAGCAGAGCACCCAGCACCGCGAACACACCGAAGCGGATAATGCTGTTCGTGCGAGAGCGCACCTCCACACCACGGGTGCACGCACGCACGCACTCCGCCACCTGCAGCCCGATCAAGAACAGCAGCACCAGCAGCGCGGACAGCTGCTCCAGGGACTTGAACGGCGCCATGCCCACCGGCGGCACGCGCGTGGCGATGGCGGTGCCGATGACGTAGAAGAGCGCGTAGGCGCGGAGCAGCGCTGGGTTGTAGCGGTTGCGCACCCAGTCGTTCACGGCACACACGCCCGCGTGCAGGGCGACCATGTTGATGACGAAGATGTAGCCGCCCCACGCCGCCACCATGTAGCCGTAGGCGAGGCCCGCGAGTGCGCCGATGGGCCAGGACTTGGGGCAGCGCAGCGCACGCACCCAGAGGTAGAAGGTGAGCAGCATGGCCGCCAGCGCGATGCACTCGTTGTCGAACTCGCCCGCCATGGAGCGCATCAAGTGCGCAGGGAGAGCACTGAAAATCGCTGCTGCCAAGAAAGTCGAAGCCAATGACCCAGAGGCTTCATACCCTAGCGCCGCCGCCAGCATAGTTGCGATCACACCGAACCACGCTGGCATCAACACGCAGACGTTGTTGATAGAGATGTCGATACCGACGGCGTTGAGTCCGCGGTGAAGAGCGACGGCGGTGATCTGCAGGCCCGGGTACGTCGTGCTGCCGACGGGGCGACCGAGTGGGTACCAGCTCATGTAGTCGAACCAACGGAAGAAGGCGTCCCAGCCGTGGTCTGACATGTACTGCGTGGCGCGGAAGTTGAACCACGGATCAAACTCGTGGATCAAATAACCGTACTTCTTCACCGAGTCCATCCGGATCCAATAGGCGAGGTAGAGGCTCACAATGATGCCCATAACAAGCCCAATGCGTGCAGCACGTCGTGCCTGAGGCACGTTCAGCAACGACGTGGTACCGAAGAGGTAAAACGACTGAGGTGAGGTCTCTGCGAGGTCAGACACGACATCTGCAGAATGGGCGGCCTGCGCAGGCTCTGACGTGGCTGCCGCGGGAGCCGACTTTGCACTGGGCGACGCCCGTGGAGCGGCGCGGTTGCGTGCGGCCTTCCTCATGGTTTTATTTTCCTTTTTTGTTTTTTGGTCTCTTTTTGTTTTTGTCGTCGATAATTTCACCTTTGCGTTTAGCCGTGCGTGTGTGTGTGAGAGAGAATCAGTCAGTCTGTCACTGTGACCTCTGTGCAACACGTGCTTTCGTTTTCTTGTTTCTAAATAACGAATACCTGAAAAGGGGCAGTACGAGTGTAGAGGAAAAAGCGTGTGAGGTGAGATACGATGGTGGTGATTGTGTGACAATCCGCTGACAACGGAGACGCCACTTTATTTCTTTTATTCTTCCCTTTCGTCATTGACCAGACTCTGGTGGCCTCACACCTTGCGGTGTACAAACGCGCTTAACACGCGTGCTTCGATGTGTCTCGCTGTGACGAGCACACACGACATGTGCCTGAAGTCGACATCGGAACTGATCGCAATGAACAGCGACGAATCGCGAAGCACACACACACACACACACGAGGTGATCTGACTCGTGGCCCGAGTCTTACTTTGCCTCACTCACTGGCGTCGCACTTTTGCTTTCTTTTTTGTTTGGAGTTGCTCCATATTCACCGCACGCGATCTAGTCACACACATGCGAGCGGAACACGAGGAGAACGAAAGGGAAATAGAAAATAAATGTGGGGATGCGGGAAAAAACAATAATAGTAAAACAGAAAAGAAAACAACAACAACTTTGACTGAAAAAAATGCCGTATGAAAGAAGAGCGAAAAGAAAAAGGGAACTCTGCCGGGTTGCACGTCCCGTCGGTCATGACTAGTTGTCTCCTCACAGACGCGTGGTGGAGACCAACATAGCCATGCCCGCAGTGTGGTGTACTGTAAGTGTTTTTTTTATTTTGTTTGGCTAACAAAACTAACGAGAGAATAAGCAGAAAAGAACGTGGTGAAAAAGAGTCGAAAAAAGTGCAACAGAAAACAAAGAAAAATTGAGAAGAGGGGACGATGGAGGTTGCTCCAACTCGTTCTCTTCAAAAATCGTGTGTTGTTTGTACCTTGACAGTTTTGTGTGATGTAGACAACACACAACGAGTAATAATAATAAAAATGTCGGACGACAAGGACCGGAAATGGTTTTCCCTCGCCATCGTCATAAAAGCCTGTCAACGGCCGATGCATCTTTCGAGATTCTCTTTACCAAAAAAAAAAGGTGTCTTTGAGCTCTTCTCTGTGTTTTTCATGAAGTACTTTGTAGTGAAGGTCTTGTCGCATTTTGCTTTTTCTTTCTTTCCACTATGTGTGTGTGTGTGTGCCTTCTTTGCCACGCGCCTTCGTGCTCCTGCTTATCTCTCCCGGCCTCATGTGTTGCTGTCACTCGCTGAGACACAGGAAATGTCTGGGCGAGAGAGAAAGAGAGCAGTCAGAAGATTGGGGATAGTAAGAGATGGAGCACGGCAGAACACACAAGAGGGAAATTGAGCAAAAAGAAAAAGCGAGTTGCGTGTTTGTGTGGGTGTGAGAGGGTGTACTGCTCACGGTGTCTTGCTTGTGGAGTGAGTCACAGGCTGCGTCAGAAGAAAAGGAAAAGGAAAAAAAACGAATACGTATGAAACACAAAGAAGAAGGAGAAACGTAGAAAGAAGGGCGGCAGAACTACAGGGTGATGGAAGCGCACACAAAAACGTTCACGTCACGTATGGGTTCCTGTTCAGTTCGCAACTCGCGTCTTGTATCTTTCTCACCTCCTCCTGTCGATTCTCTGTTTGTCTTTCTTTTTCTTTTGTCTTTAAGCTGCTTGGCCAAAAGGCTCAATCACGGTCTTCTGCAGGATCATGTCGATGAGCTGCTGGGCAGTGGGTGGCTGCCCCACCTTCAGCTTCGAGTACATGAGCTGCTTGTCCACGTACACCTCGAAGGCGCCGGACTGCTGCAGAGAACTGCCAACCATGTTCATCAAGAAACCTGCACCGATGATCATGGCGCGTTTCGACTCCAGAAACTGGCGAATCTCAGGCGGGAGAAAGCTCAGCTGCCCGGCGAACAGACTCACGCCTAACGCGACCATGAAACCCATCGAAAGCACGCGCGCCAGGAGCTGACGCGCAGGGGGCAGCGGGTACGTCGCCCCGGTGATCACCACCTCGTCGCGGTTTGGCAGCTTTGCCATCACCTCGCCACGGACCTCTTCAAAGTACTTCGCGTAGCCTCAGCCGGTACAGTACAGCACCTCCACGTGATGGGCACCAGCGGGAATGTGCACGGGCGCCGCCGCAGCGGCAGCACGGCGACCACGCGCACCGGGCTGGGCACGCGGGCTCGACGACGGTGCGGCCGGGGCCTCCGCGGGTTCGCCGAGCTGGTGCACTTTCTCTGCCCGCCGAGCGCGTCGCTGCGCGCGCGTCAGAGTTTCACCTCCGACTTCTTCATGATTGGCATTATTGTTGTTGTTGTTATTGTTGTTATTATTATTGTTGTTGTTGTTTGTCTGTTCATCCACCACCACCTCCTCACTACTCGACGCAGCCGCAGCCGCATCCGCAGCCGCCGCCTCCTCCATCGCCTGACGCTTCCGCGCGAGGGCGTCCTGCACGCGCTGGTCGAACTTCTCATGCTCCCGCTCCTTGGCCTCGAACTCGACGATGCCGCGCATCAGCTCGTCCTTCGTCGTGTACGAAGAGAGGTCGACCCGACCGTGCGCGGTGTCGAAGAGCATCTTGCGCAGGTCAGCCTCGGTGAGGAGACGCAGGTGTGCAAAGTCGTCGACCGTTCCTGGCGCTGCGGCGTTGGCTGCGGCTGCTGCTGTCGGTGCCGCCTCGTTTGGCTTGGAGACACGGGTTGGCGCGGCGCTGGCCACACTCATCAGAACAGCGAGAAGCATCACCGCCACAACGAAGGTACGTGCACGAGACATTCGCAAGTCACGTTTTTTTTCTCACTGTCGCCTGTCGCTCTGTGTGTGTGTGTGTGTGTGTCCGCCGCAGCGATACGCTAAATAAAATAAAGTGTTGGTGAGAGAGAAGAGGAGAACACAAAAGCTTCTCTTCTTCTGCTCGTACGCGGGGGTCGAGGTGGAGTGGATACGCTCGTGTATATTCACACACACACCACCTCACTGTCCTCGTTCCGCGACGAAGAGCTGTGCCTTTGGGCTTTGTTTGTTCTATCTCTTTGCTCTCTTGTTTTTGATGGATCTGGCTCGCTCCCGCGTGTGAAAACCACCGTGAGAAGCGAGTCACAAACCCTCAACAGAGATCAATGAGCTGAAATGTGCAAAGAACGGAGGTGAGAGGAAGTCGTGGGGGAGAAAGAGAAAGAGGAAGAAGTGATCGAAGACGATGGAACACGGTGCGTGCAAAGCGTGACGTGAATGAGAAACGAATGAAGCAAAAAAACAGTAACAACAAGAACCGACGCGTTGCGAGAAAGACGACCGCAAGAGACACACAAACACACAAAAAAAGGAAATCCACTACGTGTGGGTCTGTCGGTCGCGACGGTCCTTGGCCTCACTTTCGGCGCGTGCAAGACGAAAGAAAGCCATCACGTCACAAACGCAAGCGTGAGCGGTAATTCGCGTCTTGTGCTTGCGCTTGTGTGTGTGCGTCACTGTGTGAATATGCACTTACTATTTATCTTAGCGTACCTGAACGCGGCAACGATGATTACAGCGAGACAAAGAAAACACACAAAACACACAGAAGAAAGATAAAACACAGCAGTGACGTGTCTCCACCTTGATTCCAGTCACTGTCCGATCCAGACACCAACAACAGAAAACGCCTAGACACCGTATGGGATCAGGAGCGTCTTCTCAATGAGGAGCTCGCTCATGAACGTGATGGAGGGCAGCGGCGCACCCGTGCCACCGTGCTGAATGTGCGAATAGACGAGGCTGCCATCCACGTAGACTTCAAAAGCCCCCGTCCTCTTGGACGTGCTACCAAAGAGGTTGAACATCATCGCTGTGCTCACGAGCAGCGTGCGGTGCTGAACGAGGTAGTTGCGAATGCGGTCTGGGATAAACGTGAGTTGGCCAACCATGAAGCTGAGGCCAATGGTGATGCCGAAGAGCGTTGTGAAGATCTGGGACTTGAGTTGGTGTGACTTGGGCAGTGGGTACGGCTCAGAGCTGAACTTGATGCGATCCGCGTTGGGCAAGAAGAAGGACCTCTCCAGGGCCGTGAAGGTCACGACCGGCGGCTTCTCCGCGCCGTCCGTCTGCTTCTTCTCCTTCTTCGCCTTCTTCTCGAGCTCGGCCGTCCTGGCAGCGATGGCGACCTTCTCCACAAGCGCCTCTTCGTAGCGATGGACGTCGGGCTCGTAGCTGGTGTGCGAGCAGTACACAATGTTCACTGTGTGGGAGTCGTCGCGAAGAGGGTGCTGAGCTTGCTTGGCCAATGCAGCGGCCTCGCGCTGCAGAAAGCCCTTGCGCCGGGCCTCCTCACGGTCCTCCGCGACGAGAGCCTCCATGACGGCTTCACGCGTCGCGTACTTTTTCCAGTCGATCTTCTTGTTCTGCGAGCGGTCCAGCAGCATCTTCTTGAGCTGCTCGTCTGTCATCTTGGACAGCTGGGCCTCGTAGGCGGAGACCGAGGCGCTGGCCGCCTTGGGGACCGCTTCCTGTGCGGGCTCGCTCGCCTGCACGGCAGGGTCGGCGACGTCGATTGGGTTCGCGGCCTCGGACGGAGTCGCCGCAAAAACGAGCGCGAGAAGGGCACAGACGACAAGAGCACCGATAAGAAGCCGGCGCGTGGAGACGCGCTTCGTGGAGAGAACGGAAGACGACATGATGATAATACTGATAATGACAGCAATCAGGATGAGCTGTGAAACGAACGTATGAATCACTGACGCATAGCAGTGTGGGATGGAGGGAATGGGAAGAGCAGGCAAGAGGAAAGAGAGAGAGAGCGTGATGGAGAGGGATAGTGCATTGATGCAGTATAAATGAAAAGTAAACACACAAGAGACCTCGAATGGCGACACCATTACCAGTCTCTTCTGTCCTGGATCACCACGAGCTTTGCGGCACTCAGAGGATGGTGAACATCACAAGAACACACACACACAACGCTGACATATGCGACTGATAAAGAGAAAGAGAGAGAGCATGAGCACACATCTCTCTCTTTGCTTCCACGATTGTCTGACAGGCTCATGCATTGCGGCGCACTGGGCGATCACCACATGTCCCCCCAAAACTGATCTCGAGAGACGATTGCCGATCTGGCTGGGTGTTTTCTGTTTTTCTTGCTTGCTTCAAGGCTGGCAGTGCATGCACAAAAGTTTTCACATTCACAATACCACAACGACAAAAACAAACAAGCACAACATGCTGCGAAGTGCCAAACAAATCACTGAACGCAAGGAAAGAGCCATTTCACCACGGCAAACAAAAAACAAAAGTGGTGACCGTGATGGGCGCCATTGTAGTAGACGAAAACAGGGAGATGGGGAATTCTATGCATCTATTTTCTCCTGCTTTTTTGTCGTACTTTTGGGGTTTCTAAATTCACACGAAATGAGCGTGTATCTGTGTGTGTGTGTGTAAGGACCATCGTCTGTGATGGGCGACTCAAAAGCCCCCTTTCCCAACCTGTGAGGAGGCGTAAAAACAAACAAAGAGGGGGAGGAGAAACAAAAACGAAAGCTGGGACCACGCCGCGATGAGCTTGTGCTCCATTCTTGAAGAAGACGTGGTGCCTTTTTCGTTCATCTACGTGTTCCCACTTTCGACTCTTCTTCCCCTCCCTTTTCTCTGGTCTGTTTTTTTTTTTGCGTTACGGTGCGACTCCGTTGTGCGCGGACGGCGTGCGCACAGACGACGAGGGGGCCGCCGCGATCGCCGTGCCACGCTTCTTCACGTTGGACACGAACTGGGCAAACTTGGAGTGGCCCGGCGCTGGGCTTTGCGAGGCGCCACTCGCGCCACCGCCGTGCAAGCGTGCAGCGAGGAGCAGCGGCTGCTTCTTCACGCCCGCGGATGTCTCTGAGCGGCGCCAGACCCGCGGCACTTGCGGCGACGACCGATCCACGAGTGGGACGGAGAGCCGCTTGTGTGGACTGCCGCGACCAGAGCTGCGCCTGGACGTTGTTGTTGCCGCGGCCGCCGCCGCACGAGGCGAGGTCCGCAGCGCACGACTGCGATCCGTGCCGGCGGCTGGCTTCTCCGGCGTCGAGGCCTGCGGCACCGTGAGCAGTGAACGGTCGTCGATGAAGTCGAAGAACTGCCGCTGCTGCGCCGCCCAGCTCTGGAGGCGACGCTGGCTGCTGGTGAGGAGACTCGTGCTGCCGCCGCGTGCGGTGCTCGCGCTGGGGGTGGGTGCGAAAGACAGGCCTGCCCACACACCAGCACCAGCAGGAGCTCGACTCCATCCCCGTGCGCCATCAGGATCAGCTGTCACAAGCGCGACGGAGCTGCGAGAGCGCTTGCCAGCATACCGTGGCGGCATCTTCATCGCTGTCGCTGTTGCGGCTGCTGTTGTCGTTGTGCTTGGGCGCGCCTCAGACGCACCACGGCTGGCCGCGTCCTCGTGCGCAGGACGTGCCACGGTCCACTCAATGCTGTCGTCAACAGAAGCCGTTCGACCGGTAGTGGTGGTGGTGGTGCCACGCTTTCCATGACCGCGACGAAGCAGCGGACGATCGTGCGGGTGATTCATCTCTTCATCGATGGCCAGCGCCTCTTGAGTGAGCGACAAGCCAATGAACGCATCTGGCTGCACCTCGCTGGCGTCTTCCGCATGGCCGAGTGTGGCCGCTGCGTGAGGGTGCCGCTGAAGGGTCTGGTACACCTCACTGTCACCGGAGACGAGCGCGATCGACGGGTCTGCCAGCGCGTACGTCGAGCCGGCAAGGCGATCAGGAATGCGCTGCAGACGCTGTTGTTGATGTTGCGGCTGCTGACCGTGGCGCTGGTGACGCCGGGCAGTGGTTGGTGTCTCATCGCGTTCCAGTGCGCTCTCCTCCTCCTCTTCCTCATCGTTGTCGAGTTGCGACCAGAGCGGGGTCTGCGGACTCGGCATCGTGTAGCCTCTCTGCAGCTGCACCACGCGCGTGGCGGTGGGGGGATCGGCGTCGAGCATCGCACGCACAGTGGCGTCGTGCGGAGACCAGTGTGCTGTTGCGGCAGCGGCCGCCGCAGCAGTCGTGGAGCTTGACGAAACGCGCCCTCGGCTTGATCGGCTCGGCGACGAGCTCAGGGCACCGCCGGTCTGATCAGACAGAAATGAGTCGAGCTCGATCGCAGCCATCTGACCAGTGCCACGACGGGTGGGCTTGGCAGCGATGGTCGCCTCCGCGCCAAAGAGAGCCGTGGCGACGACGGCATCGGACAGATTTTCCTCCGCACCGCGTGAGAGGCGGGGCTGCTGGCTGAGCAGCTGGGAGGCAGGTGTGCGCAGTTCGAGGCTGTGACGACGACGACGATCACCACCACCGTCACCACTGCCGGAACTGTTTCGACCCTCTCGCATCGTGGGTGAGGAAGAAGATGATGACGATGACGGGGAGGGAGCTGCGGCGATACCAGCTTTTGCCACCGCGCGACCTGGCACGTTGGACGGCGCGGTCGCCACACGGGCGGCAGTCACGGCTCCCGAAAGAGGCTCTGCGGAGGTCCAAATGGCTTCAGCGTCGATCCAGGCTCGCTCGAGGGAGTCTGAATCTGCCGTCGTCTCCGCGCGATGAAGCGATGGGGTTTGGGAGCTGCGTGGCTTCCTTTGCGTGCTTGAGACGCTGCGCTGGGAGGACTTCTTGGGCATGTTGGCTCGCTTCTTGACGTACTGCTGTGTGTCTGTGTGAGTGTTCTATCTATGTAAACGTGGGTCTGCAATGGGGTGGGATGTACGGTTAGGAAGTAAAAGAAAAAACGTGTGTGTGCGAAGGCGCTATGCTCTAAGTGTTGTGAGAAAATAAATAAAAATCAAATAAATAAATGCAAGTGTGCGAAATAGTTCTATTGAGTACGCGTTGCTCTGCTGTCTCTGCTTTATGTGACAATCAAAAGACGATGTGGAAGGTTGTTGAGGGTGAGGGGGGAGGAATGAGGAATGAGAGGGGGAGATGAATCAAGTGGTGATCTGTGCGTGACTGCATAAACCACGAGTGACATGAGTGCATTCCTGTGGCTGGCGGCCCGAAGCCATCGCAATACCACAACCTGCCGAGTGAGTCTGTCAGAAGCAGCACGATCGTCTTCTCCACGCTGGACAGAATGAGCGAGGACGCTGCGCTGCGATGGCGCGCGACACACAAATATTCTGACATGAGGAGGGTGACGCGACGGCGTAACCAACCCCACCACCTCCGAGTTTCTTGACACCATTTCTTTTTCCTTTTCACGATTAAATGTTTGTTAAACGGGGTAAACACAAAGTGTTGTTACTGGTTAATAAGGTAGACTCACAAAAAAAAGGAAACGGAAGGGAAAAGAACAATTTTTTTGTTTAGGATGAAAACACCACTGCACAAGCATTCGGATGCAAAATCAGCAAACGACAACAAGAAAGAAGAAGAAGAAAAGACAGAACGAAGGGGGATAGGTACGTGGGAGAGTCTGAAGTCTGCGCCTAATGCGACGCCCCACCGCGACCTCGGTGTGGCGCACCGCGACCGCGACCGCCGCGAAATCCACCGCGCGCACCACCACGTGAGCCACCCCCTTCAATACGCGGCTGCTTCCAGTCACCACCACCACCGCCACGACCACCACCACGACCGCCACGGCTGTCGAAACCACGGCCACCACCGCGGGCAAAACCACGTCCGCGACTGCCACCGCGATCACCACCACCGCGGTGGTGCGTGTGGGCGGGAATAATCGCGTTGATGCCCGCGTCTTGATCGCCGGCCGCCTCATCCTCACGCATGCGCTTGGTGAGATTGCGCACAATCGCCTGGGCATCCTCTTCGTTCATGTTCGGGTCGAAGACGACGGTGCGGTTGAGATCACCGTAACGACGCGAGGTCCGTTCCGAGTCAACCTCACGAAAGCCCTTGCGGAGGCGACGTTCAACGCGCCAGCGATCACGCTGGTTGCTGCGCTGATCGAGGTAGGCTGCGTAGCAGTTCATCGGGACGATCATGTTGAGCTGACGGTCATCACGTGCGAGAATGTCTTCCACGGACAGCGTAAAGTCCTCAGCGGGGACCTCGCGGTAACGGAAGTGCATTGGAATCGTGGCGCCGCCAACCACGGTGTTGTGATGCAGGCGATCGTACTCATCCTCCTTCTGCTTCAGCTCCGCCTTCAATCGTGCGAGGGTCGCCTGCAGCTCGGCCTGCTTCTCGTCCTCGTCGGAATTCTTCACGTCCTTCTCCGCATCGCTGTCGTCGTCGTCGTTATTGACCTTTTTGGAGAGCGCCTCGTACTGCTGCATCAGCGCATCGATCTCGTGCTTCTTGGCGGCCAGATTCGGCGTGGAGGGGTACAGCTCACTGTCTCCCGCTGCTGATGATGCGACACCCTGCTTCTGCTTCTTGCTGTCCTTGGTCTTCTTGGCGTCCTTCGCGGTGGTGGTACGCGCCTCATCCTCATCGTCGAGTGTGTCGCCAGCGAACTCGTTGGGACCGAAGAGATCACCCATGCCAGTCGACGCGAGCAGCGCCGCCGTCACACCCTCCTCGTCGTCGTCATCACCGCCGGCGAGACCACCACTGGGCGTATTCTTGTTGCGCTTCGCACCATCCGCACCACCCGCGGGCTTCGTGACAGCCATACGCTTGGCTTCCTCCAGTGATTCCGTGCGAAAGAGATCGGGCTCTTCGGTCAGAGCGGCAGCCAGAGCGCGACGTTTGGCCTTGGCGATCGCGCGAACACCACGCGCGCCGTCGTCGTCGTCATCGCCGTCACTGTTCGCCTCCTCGTCCTCAGCGTCGTCACCACTATCGTCGTCGTCACCCTCGACATTTTTGTTGTTGGTGTTGTGTCCGTCTCCACCTTCAGCGCCGAAGAGGAGATCGTCGTCCTCGAGGTCCTTCTCCGCCTCGAAGTAGGCAATCTCATCGTCGTTCACGTTGTCCTCGTTGTAGTAGTCGTCGTCGAAGAGCATGGCCATCTTCTTATCGAACTCAACCGGGTCGTAGTCGGCCTCCATGTCTTTCTCAGTCCAGATGGCCTTGAGGCGCGCAAGCTGCCTCTCCTCCTCGTCATCACCACCGAAATTCGACGCGCCGTGGTCGTCGCCATCGTCGTCGTCGCCGCCACTCCCCGTGTGGTACTTGTTCTTACTGCGCTTGCTCTTGTCACCATGGGAGGAAGAGGACGAGGCCAGACCGGCCACGGCTGCGATGAGGGCGCGCTTCTCATCGATTTCCTGCCGTTTCAAGTGCTTGAGTCGCTTGAGATCTTCGGCTTGTCGCTGACGGGCCTCCTCGAGACGATCGCGGCGCCGCTGACGGGCATCCTTGCGCGTGGTGGTCTGCTTTCGCAGGAGCCCCTCCGCGGCGGCACCCACGGCACGGGGGTAGGTGGTGACCTGATCGGCCTGCTCCTCCTCGTGCCGGTACTTGCGCTCCTGGAACTCGCGCTCCCACTCCTCGGCGTCGTCGTAGAAGACGTTGGCTTCTTCTTCTTGAGCCAGTCGGGCCATGCGGCTGTAGCGGTTGTTGGGGTGAGAGCTGCCCTCGTCACCCTCGTCCTCGTCGTCACCGCTCTCGTCATGACCGCGCCACAGCTCCTTCAGGAAGAACTCCTGGAGGAAGCCCTCTTCATCGCGGCGGTTCTTGCGTGCACGGCGTGGCTTGGTGCTGCTGCTGCTGGTCTGCGGTGCCGCCTCGCCCTCCTCCTCCGCGTGTTCGCTGCTGGCCTCGCCGTCGTTTTCGTCCTCGTCGTCGTCATCTGCAGCGATGGTGAATGCCTGCGCGAGGAGCTTCTTCGCGGCGTCGCGTTCGGCATCTCGGGCGGTTGTGGCGTGGGCACCACGTGTGCGTCCACCGTGGACAGCGCCGGCCATCTCTGCTGCGCTCGTCTTTCCCGTTTTGGTGATAATGTGCGCATCATCGCCGCTGCCCTCCTCGTCCTCCTTGACGCTGCTGAGGAAGGCGGCACGCAGGCGTCGCTCCTCGGCTGTTTGGGGCTTCAGCTTGCGCAGTCCGCTGGACTCGTTCGTGGCATCGCCGTCGGCGTCACCGCCTTGGGGCAAGAAGGTCTCGTCACCGTCGGCGGTGGCGTGCAGCGCACGCTGATACTCGTCGTTGAGCGTGAAGCCGGCACGCTTCGCCTGACGTTCCAGCTTCTTGCGTGCGACGGCCTTCTCAAACACCTCGGTGTTGGCCTCGAGCTGCTCGGCGGGCGGTGGAAAGAAACGCTCCCCGCTCTTCAGCACGTCCGGCTCATCATCGTCCTCCTCGGTCTTGGAAGCGGCCGCCTTGGACTTTGATTTTGGGGTCTTCGCGACGGCCTTGCGCACGGCGAGAAGGGCCTTGGCAAACGCGAGCTCGTTTTCCTTAGTCAGCAGCACCGCATCGTCGTCCTCCTCATCCTCCTCGTCGTTGCCATCATCGTCAATCTCACCGTCGAAGGCGACGTGCTTGCCGTGCTTCTTCTCGAACTTCTCGGTCAGGCGTTGAAGCTCCTGCTTGCGCTTGACCTCCTCGAACTTCTGTGCGTAGGAGGCGTTGATGCGGAGCTTTGCGTCGCCGTCATCGCGATTGCCAGCGGCCGCGGATGACGATTTGCCCTTGCTGGGGGCTTTCACCGCCGACGTGGCAGACGTCTTGTCAGCGACGGCAGGGGCCTTGGCGGCCACGACGAGGTCCTCCTCCTCATCGTCGTCGCTGCTGCTGGCGAAGAGATCCTTGGCCTTGGTGGTGGTGGTGGTGGTGGTCTTCGCTTCGTGCATGCGCTCGTGACGTGCGACGGGTACCTTGGCGCGACCCTCGGCGTGTGGATTTTTGCGCTGCTCACGGGTCACAGCGGCTTGAAGCTCCTGCGCGAGTCCGTGATCGACGTCGTCGTCGTCGCTGCTGGAGCTCAACTCCACGCCCTTCTTCGAGCGGGACATCGCGGGCCGTGTACTCGTTGGTGTATGGAGTGGAATGAGAAAAAAAAGAGGAAGAGAGCACAAGAAGAACACACGAAGGAAAGGTGGGCTTGATCTGGTGAACAAAGACAAACACACGCAGGCAGAAACACACACACACAAAAAAGAGCAATTGAGAAACAGCTTTCAGGTGAGAGAGAGAAGGGAAGAGAGAGGTGAAATGAACAGGATAAAAAGGCAGCAAACTCACATGTCGTTCACAGCGAACAGCATGGGATTTGATCTGTTCGTTCAGTTAGGCTTATTCTGGTTGGCGTCCTATCCACGTGATGATGAGTTAACCTCGACTCTGAGCACATCACCTGGTGATATTCGCTTTTCTTTTTATTTTTGAGGATGAGGAAAACCAACCTCCAAAGAATTTGGAGGGGAAACAATAGTAGTAATAATATTAAACAATTCTGAACATGCAACGAAAGTACACAAGTTAAAAAAACACATTTTGTGGATAATAGGAAAAAAAGTAAAGTGCGACGAGTGAACGTAAGGCGATGTCAGTCTCGTTTCCCTTCTCTCTGACATCCACACACACGCACACCTCACACTCAAATGCTGACGGTGACTTTGCCCATGTGCTTCTGTGACGCGAGGTGGCGATAGGCGTCTGGAAGCTGCTCAAACGTAAATGGCGTGGCGTCGAGGATCGGGTGAACCTTGTTGACCTCGCACAGTGTCACGAGCTGGTCAAGGTCCTGGCGCGTGCCGAGCAGCACACCCTTCACGTAGGACTCACGAAACAGCAGCTGACCGTACGCGAAGCCACCGGCCGGGGCCGCGCCGTCGAGAATGCCGACCGACGCCACCACGCCGTAGCGCCGCACGCAGGTCAGCGACTCGTTCATGCTTCCCGCACCCGCCACATCGACGACGACGTCCACACCGCGCTGATCCCGCGTCCGTGCCAGCGCGACGGCCCCCCAGGCGGGTGTGGTGCGGTAGTTGATGCAGTCCTCGCGTGCGACCAGGCCGTGCGCCACCATCGCGGCGAGCTTCTCGTCACTCGACGAGGTCGCGATCACACGACAGCCGGCCGCCCGTGCGAACTGCGCGGCCAGCACACTCACGCCACCGGTGCCCTGCACAAGCACAGTCGAGCCGGGGCAGAGACGCTCAGGCCCGCTGTTCAGCGCCTTCCACGCTGTGATGCCGGCGCACGCCAGCGAGGCACCCTCGGCGTACGACATCCACTCGGGGATCGCGACGACGTTGTTTGCCGGCACAGCGATGTACTCGGTCGCGACGCCGTCGAGTGTGCCGCCGTACATGGCGCAGAGGCCAAAGCCATCGCGCGGGTGGCCGTTCAGCTGATCGGGCCCGCAGTTGAGCACGACACGATCGCCGAGCTTGACGGAGGCCGTCGCCGGGTCCACCGCCGCGCCACACGCCACGACATCGCCGGCGGCGTCAGACAGCGGCGCAAAGTCCTTCAGCGAGGCCGCACCAAGACCGCCCTTGGCGATCATGTAGTCGCGGTAGTTTAGGGAGACGGCTTTGATGCGGATGAGAATCTCATCCGGCTTGGGCACTGGGACTGGGGCATCGTGCACGAGCTTGAGGCCGTCGATGCCGGCGCCTTCGTGGGGCAGCACCCAGCGCTTCTGTGTTTTGGGGATGGCGGTAGACATGGCAAATTGTGTGTGTGTGTGTGTCGTTATTGTTGTGTGATAAGCGGGACTGTTAATTTTTGTTGTGAAGAGAGAGACAGAGAAGAAAAGGGAAAATGGAGAGAGAGAGAAGATAGGATTGCTGGATAGTGATCATGGCAACTGCGATTGGTGGTGAGTGGTGACAGGGCTTATGTCTCGCTACGCACCCTCACTGTCAAAGCGTAGGCTTTGGCTCAACGTTGAAGCGCGACAGAGAGAAGAGTTGTTAGAACGCAGGCAGTGGTCGCGCTTCGATGGAGAAACAGGAAAGAAGAATGACCTCGCCTCCTCAGAAAGAGCACACACTCTTTTTCTGCTCCTCTGTTCGTCCCCCAAGAAAAGAAAAATGCTCGAGACTGTTGCCATGTCACACTGTCGTGCATGAACGATGCACTTTATTCTATATTCTTTTTTTTGTTGACTTGCTCGAGTGCGCTGTAACATGGAGAATGCCATCAAATCAATCGAAAAAACAAACACCCACCCACACGCAATCGCAGTTGTGCGACGGGGGGTCTTCTATAAGGAGAACAACTGGAGAGAGTCACACAGACGCACCAAAAAAAAAAAGAAGAGGAAACATTGTAGCTGAGTCGACCAATAAAAACAAAACAAAATGCACAATAGTACACAAGAAGAGAGAGAAAGAGTAAGTGTGAGCGTGTGCAAGGCGAACAGCCCCACAGCGACGGTCTCTCTTCTTCTTGACAACGTCTAGCATTCTAAATCGCAAAAGTAATAAAATATAAATGAACAAACAAAAAACAACAACAACAACACGAGAAACATCTGTGGAAGAGCGCGGTGCCAAACACCACTGTCAATGTGCTTTTCCTCTCTCTCACACACACAGAGAGAGAGGGTTTGCTGTCTCCCCACATATTCTTCTTGGTCTTCTTCTTCTCTCTCTTACTTGGTCAGACGTGTCCAGACTTCAACGTAGAACGTCACAAGTCGATCCACGACGGTCACCTGAATCGCGCTGTAGAGCGTGCCCATCGTCACGAGCGTGCGTCCCAGCAGCTCGGCGCTCTCGCGGGCGGTTGGGCGCCGACCCGCCTCAACCTCCGCCTGCGCGTGCTGCACGAGTGCGTTGATGGCTTCGGTCTGGCCCGCTGCGTCCGTCAGCGTGTCGCGCAGAGCACGGCACTCGTAGCCAAAGTCACCCCCGACAACACGCAGAACATCCACCACGCGGCGGAGCATCTCGCCCTGCTCGACATCATCACCACCACCACCACCACGACGCGTACGAGCGCCGTTGCTGTGGCTGTGCGCGTCGGACAAGGCCGACGATGGCGAGGACGACTCTGGCGCCGCTGCTGGTGCAAACAACGAAGACCAGAACCGCGTCGCGGCGGTCTCCTCGACGACGGCGGCGATCGGAGCGATGGTGCTGGTCGGTGGGTCGTACTGCCGCAGCAGCCCCGCCGCGTGCATGACGGCGCGGCTTCGCAGGATCTCAACGAGCATCTGCAGCGGATGCTCCACCAGGCATTGCGAGGCGAGTGTGCCGGCAACGCGGTAGACAATGGCGCGCAGAATGGCTCTGTGCATCGCGGCCTCCTCGGCACGCTCGCGGGCCTCGCGGCGCTTACGGCGCGCACGACGACGGCGGCGACGGCGATCTGCTTCCACGTCGGCGCCGCGTTTTGACGTGGCCGTTGCCCCACTCATGACGGACACATCCGCTGGCGCAGTGGTTGCGTCGCCTTCATTCTCATTCGCCTCGTCCTCGTCATCCTCGTCGTCCTCGTCGTCGTCGTCATCGTCGTTGCTGCTCTCAGGCCAGGTCCGATAGCGACGCATCAGAACATACTCGGTCGACTCGCAGATGGTCACCACAGCCCGGTTGACGAGGCGTGAAAACCCAGGCATCACAAGCCGCTCGAGAATGACACTCGCACCACCCATCACGGCACCGCGCACCAGTCCTGCGCGCGTGACGTGAATCGACTCGGCGAGTGCGGCCGTGCTATCGATGGTGCGCAGCTTGATCAGCAGCAGTGGCGTCACGACGCTGAGAAAGATGGGGTCGACCAACGTGTGCGCACTGAGCCGAACCAACCAACCCAGCGTCTTGCGACTCGCGCGGCGACTGCGCAGGAGACGAATGACGAGGCTGTTGTCCATCAGCAGGCACTCGGAGACGTACCCACCACACGCTCTGAGCATCTCGCGTATGAGC
Source organism: Wallacemonas sp. MBr04 (assembly GCA_030849635.1). Lineage (NCBI taxonomy): Eukaryota > Euglenozoa > Kinetoplastea > Trypanosomatida > Trypanosomatidae > Wallacemonas > Wallacemonas sp. MBr04. Next base: position 22,601 of record JASANR010001434.1, on the reverse strand, counting down.
ACAAAGTGCAGACCCAGCGCCGGGTTCAGGTACAGCTGACTCACGTCCTCAACGCGCTCGCCCGGACTGGGCATGCAGTCGTCCAGCAGCGCATGCCCACGCACGCCTTCATCGCGGAAGCGCAACAGCGGCAGCGTCGCGAGCTGGCGCTGAAGCGTGCAGTAACCGTGCACGAGTTTCGCCGGACCCGCGCGCATGAGGTGCGTGAAGCCGTACGCCCAGCGCGTGACGTCCCACTCCGCCATGCGCTGGTGAAGCGACTTGCGCTTCAGTGGTGCCGGCGTGACGCGAATCGCACTCCCAGCATCATCCGCGACACTGGCGGCGCTGGTCCTGGCATCGCGGTGAGGACGGGACGACGACGAGGATCGCGTGGGGTCACGCTCGCGCCGTGCCGCTGCGTCGGCCGACGCAGATCGCGACGGCGGCTGCGAGTGCGTCTGCGAGTCCGTGGAGTCCCGCGACGAGGTTCGATCGTGCGGCCGAGGCTGGTGGCGACGTGACTCGCGACCACGTGCACTCCCCTCACCAGCGGTGCCCGTCGCGGACCGTCTGGAGTCGTCCGCCGATGCGGCACGCGGGGTCGCGCCGCTGCGCTGCCCACTCAGCGGTGGCTTGCCCGTCATGGGCGGGAGTGCGCCGTGCGCGCTGTTGAAGCTGCTGTTGTTCGAGTGCAGGCGCGACGCGGTGAGGCCACCAAGAGACGCCACGGCCGGCGGCGGTGGCGGCGGACGCAGCGGCGGCAGCGACGGGCTGCTGCGTGATGTCCCTGGCTTGGTCGGTGCCGATGAGGCCTGCGAGGTGCGATCGCCAGCGGCCTCGCCGCTACGACTGCGCAGACGTGATCGCGCCGCGGCATCGTCGCTGCTCCGGCTTCGACGTGCGCTGGCGTGACGTGACGCGGCGGATGCGTTGGTCGACGCGAGGCCGTCATCGGCGCTGCGCGAACGGCGCTCACCCGTACTGCGACGGCTGTGCTGCGAGCCGCGCTCCGTCTCCACCTCCGCGTCATCCGCGCGGTGATGGCGGTGGTGGCGGCGTGACTGCCCACTCGCGAGACTCTCCCGCTCGACGTGACTGTCGCCGGTGGAGCGGTGGTGGCTGCGGCGACTCGCGCGCTTCACGACGAGCGTGTTGGAGCGAAACGCGCGGAGGGCGTGGGCGCTGACCACACGCACCGCGCGGAGGACGTTGCATGGATGCAGCGGCTCACAGGTGACCGTGGAGGCGACCAGGGGAAGGGCGTCGCTGCCAGACATGGTGTGTGTGTGTTGGGTGGTGGGGTAGGGGGTGTCTATCTATGGAGAAGGAAAGAAAGAGAAGAAGAAAAGGAAGAAAAGTGGAACAAGTGTAGTGTTGGTGGTGGATCGTGCCCTCAAGGGCAAGGAGGAAAAAGAAAGAGGAAAGTACACAACACACACCCAAAAAAAAGTAACAACAACAGCTAGACGTACGTGAAGCGATGAATGTTGGAAGAGAGAGAGTGAGTGAGAGTGAGAGTATGAGTGAGTTGAGGGCGGACTGCTAGCAGGACGTGCAGAGATATCACTATGATCACCTTGTCATTGAGCATAATGGCATACCGTGAGCCGACACACACACACACACATCCCAAGGTTGAACATGGAAAGAGACATTTTCGTGTGAAGGTAACACGTTCTACTCCACATGCTTCGTCAAAAGAAAAAAAAGGAGAAGCAACTTTTTCTTTTCATTTTGATTTTTTCTACTACTTCCTTTTAGATGCAGATGTGGGACGAAATAGTAACACCTCAATTGAAAGGCTTGTGTGAAAGTAGAAACAACAACAACAACAATGCGCCACCGCACAAACACAGAAACAAACACACGCGTTTCCGCTCGACACCGGCCTCTCTGTTTCTCTCTCACACACAGTGTGACAGTGGGAGATTGACGCCTCACGACAAGGACGCTGCAATCTGGAGTCCATTCATCACCGCCCCATGCAAACGCTCCGCCGCGGTCTGCGCCAGTTCGCGCTTGTCGAAGGCGATCACGACCATGCCACCCGGTCCGGCCGCGTCGTACAAGCCTTCTCGCACGGCACGCGATGTCTGCGGCGGCGCGAGCAGCACACCAGACGACGACCCGCGCATCGCCACGCCCCTGGTGTTCTCATCGTACGCTGGCGGGGCCTCCTCCTCCTCCCCCTCCTCGTCGTCGTCCAGGAAGCCTTCAGTCGGCGCAGAACGGGTGAGTGGGGCCGGGGCCATGAGACCACCGGCGGCTTCCTTCACGAGGCGGTCCGCGTCATCGGCGCGGATCGCCGTGACAGCCGCGGTGCGTGCCGGTCGCAGCACACGCACCGGCCGCGCGCCGAGAAGCTGCTCAGTGAGAGAGCGGATGTGACCCGCGGAGACGGATCTCTCCACGCCGTACAACACCACGTGGTACAGCGGCACGACAGGCGCTGCCGTGGCTGCTTTGCTTGTGGTGGCACCACCGCGAGTGGACGACGCGAACGACTGGTACGGGCTCTGGTTCTGGCGCTGGTTACCCGACTGGTTGCCAGCCGATGTCGACGCCGTCCCTGGCAGCAGCCAGCGTGCCGTGCGGGCTCGGCGCTCCTCCAAGAGGCTGTCCAGCTGATCGGCACCGCGACGGCGCGTACCCCAGCGATTCGAGGTCGCGAAGACGTCACCGCCACCACCACTGTGTTCGTCGCGACGGGACTGCGCGGGAGATTCCTGCGCATCGCGCGCGGGCTTTGGGTCGTACGCGTCACGTCCCCACAAACGACTCGACGGCTCGTGCCGCGGCTGATCGTAAAACGACCGCGAACGCTGGTCGCGGCGCGTATCAGTGCGGCTGTGACTGTGGCTGCTTTCAGAGCTTTCTGTGCTTGCCTCACTACTCGCACGACGCCCACCACCACCACCACCACCACCACCGCTGCCACGTTGCTGACGACGGTTCTCACCACGCGACGGCTTCGCTTTGTGCTTCTCCGGGGAGTCGCGTTGACGAGTTCGGCGTGTTGGAGAGCGGTGACGAGGACGGCGATCCTCACGTGAGTCGTCATCGCGGTCACGATCACGATCACGATCACGTCCTCCTCCTCCGCGACGTGTGCGATCCCGATCATCGCGCTGGCGATGGTGGGATGATGATGACTTGCGCTGGTCCCGATCGCGATCACGATCACGATCCCGATCCCGATCCCGATCCCGATCACGATCCCGATCCCGATCGTCCTTTCGGTCGCGCTCGTCGCGGGCACGCTTACGGCCCGAGCGATCACTGCGTCGCCCGTTTGTCATGAGCCTTGTTGACTTGTGCTTCGACTAGACTGACCACCAGTAAGTGAAGCCACATGCAGGTGGAAAGAGAAAGAGAAAGAGGGAAGGAGAGAATGTGAATGACTATGAGTGGCATAAAGGGGGGGGGAGGGATCAGCGAAGGCTGAGATGAGTGAATCGCATCGGCGACGTCACTGGACGCGATATGAGTGAACACTCCGGTGGAAGAACTACAATCAAGCGAACGTATGGCTCCACTGGTTCAGTCCACCGCTCAGCTGCGTTTTTGTTCCTCTTCTTGGTCACAGTGATAATAGTTTTACCCAAAAGAATGGTGATTCTGCTTATTGTGCTATGCCAAGATCGGCCGTTGCACCTTTTGTCTGGCGCTCCACGCTTTCGGTATTCTTTTTCTTGCTGTCTTTGATTGTCTCGCGTTATTCCGTCTTGGTGTGCCCTCGCTCTTCTCTCCCTTGCAGGGTGGGGCACCAGTGCGACTGCACAAACCACACACATGTCATCGTGCACACCAAATAAGAGAGAGAGAGAGAGGTGGGTTGACACAACAGAGTCCGATGCGCTGCAATGAATCGCTGAGGCAGAAAACAACACAGTCCACTGCCTCGTCACTCGGTCGTACATGATGGTTTTTTTGTTTTCCCTTTCACACAGATGTCTCTTCGGCAGCTGAGAGAGAAAAAGAGGGCAAACAGCGTGGATATCACACACAAAACAGAAACAAACAAACTCAAGAATAGTGAACAAACCCTCCCAGCACGCTGGCCGTAGCCAAGGAGGGAGGAAAACAAAGAAAACAAAGAAGAAAAAAGGGGGATGATTGTTGGGCGACACTCTCAGCGAGAGACGCTGGGGGCGAACGAAAGGAATGCACACGTACCACGATGTGATGGCCCCAAATGCAAGGGAGAAGCGTGCGAGCGTGCGACAGCGATTCTGTCCGTGAGCCAATCGCATCAACACAGACACACACACACACACACACGTGCGAAGATGCTAAGCGCCGGCTCACCCAAGGTTGTTGCACGGGCACTATACGTGCTTACCAATGATGAAAAGAAAGAAAGAGAGAGAAACGATACAGTGGAGGAAGAAAACTGCTTACGGCAACGAAACCAAGGTGGTGAGGATCGGGTAGATGCACACGCAAAAAAAAAAAGAAAGAGAGATATGTTTCAAAGAAAAAACAAACAAACGTACACTTCCTCAGAGTATTAAAAAAAAGAACATGCGAACGAACCAAAAACAAAACAAACCACGCGACTGCAGGTGTTACTTTTTGAGGGCACCAGGGCCAACCTTGGCGTTCGTGTTCATGACAGCCGGCTTGGCCGGACGCGTGTTGAGAACCGGCATCGTTGGCTTGTAGGCCGTCGCGTCGCCGTCCTTGTCCTCCACATCCACGACCTCCTTCTGCAGGGCATCCAGCTCCTCCTGCAGCTCCTTCGCCTCCTTCTTGCTCGTGGTCTCCGCGCCGGCGCCGAAGAGGTTTTTGAAGAAGTTGCGCTTCTTGTGGGGGCGCTCAATGGAACCATTGCCGTGGCCCTGGTAGTCGCCGCCACTCGCGCCGTTGTCGCCCTGGTGGTGGTGATGATGGTGGGTGTCGTCCGTGGCCGGCGCGACCGCGGCAGAGGCGGGAGCAGGTTGCGCGGACCCGGGCTGAGCCGCCACCGCCACGGGAGCAGCCGGCTTCTGCTGTTGCTGCTGCTGCAGGAGACGGTAGCTCTCCGCGATCTGCTTCTGCCGCACGAGGGGGTCAGAGCCGGGTGTGGGGTGCGTGTACCCGTGCGAGGTGAAGAAAGGGTGCTGCAGCACCTGAGCCGCGGAGTAGCGCGTCGCCACATCCTGATCGAGCATGTGCATGATCAGATCCTTCGCCTCCTCGCTGATCGAATCCCAGCCGTGCTGCGGGTTGAACAGCACACCGCGATCAATCTTGTGGAGCAGGGCACGGCGCTCATCACCGGTCTTCACCTGGCCATGGAAGGGCGGACGGCCGGAGAGCAGCACAAAGAAGACGACACCGGCAGACCACACGTCAACGCTCTTGAGCAGCTTCTGTGTTGTGCACATAGGGCGCGCGCCTTGCTCCTCAATACCGCGGATGATCTCCGGTGCAATGTAGAAGGAGGTGCCGCACGGGGTGCTGCGCACGTCCCACTCCATCACGACCTTGGCGAGTCCGAAGTCTGCGATCTTCACCTCGACGTCCACCTTGCTCGGATCCACGTCGTTGACGCTCTTCACGTCGTTGGGCAAGCCCGCCTGGACGCCGTCCTCGGCCTCAGGGGTCCTGTACAGCGTGTTGATGAGGATGTTCTCGGGCTTGATGTCACGGTGCACCACACTTTGCTCGTGCAGGTAGGCGATACCAGACATGAGGGCGAACATGATCTTGCGGGTGATGGTCTCGTTGATGCGGCGGTTGCGCACAATGAACTCGAACAGATCCTCCGTCATGACGTCGAGGGCGAAGTAGACCTTGTCCTTTGTCTGGAGCGTCTCGTACAGGGTCACAATATTTGGATGGCACGCGCGCCGCAAGATTTCCTTCTCATGCGCCACCATCTCGCCCTTCTTGCCGGTCAGGATGGAGCGCTCCATGATCTTCAGCGCACGAATCTCGCCCGTGGGGATGTAGCGTACCGCGAGCACCTCGGAGAAGCCGCCCTTGCCAAGCAGCTGGCCGTTTGCCACGTCGTAAAGGGTCTGGACAGCCACGCCCTCGATGGCGGGTGTTGCGGGGACGTTCACCTTGGGAGGCAGCTGCAGCATATTTGGATTGGCAGCCATTGTGAGTGTGTGCTATTGTGTGTGTCTGGTGTGCGTGTGTATGAGGGACGCGACGCAGAATGAACGATAGAGAGAAAGGGAGAGAAATAAAAAAGAAGGAGGGAGGACAATAGAAGGGGATGAAATAAGATAAAAAGACTTGCTGTGGGAATGATAATAGTATCATGAGGATAGTACGAGAAAAGTGAAGCAGAGAGAGAGAAGAGTGTGGAAAGGGATTCTTTTTGCCGTGCGCGTGGGAAGCGTGGATGGATTGTTTTCTTCGTCTTTGGCGTGCAAGGTTCGGAGGTCACTCAGGGGAACCACTGGCTTTGTACCCCCAGTGCATATGTGTCTGTGTGTACGCGACTCCCTCCCTCAGACCGATGAGTTGGCGAGAGACACACACGCAAACACACACAAGCAGATACCCACACGACCCTTCCAAGCGGCGAGCACATCGAGCTCCCGTGTGACTAGAGCTTCTTTCACTCTGAGGAGAGACCGCAAAAAGCTATTCACACGGTTCTTTTTCTCCTCGTTCGCAATTTCTTTTTTTGTTCTTTTAATTTTTCACGGTTCTTTTCCGGTATTTTTTTTTGATCACTCCAAACAATCGGGTGAGGGAGAGGAGAAACAAAAGAAAAAAAGGAAAGTGTTTTTTTTTGTTTCGAAGAGTTGAAAAAGAAAGAACCAAAAACAAAACAAACAAACAAACCAATGAAAGTTACGTGTGCCCCAGCGACACGAGGAAGGGGGGAAGAGAAGAAGGTCACGGCACACACACTACATGTTGGAAAAAAAGCACAAGTAAAGAGGTCAGAAAAAGTGCAAACGGCGCCTTGTAAAACCGAGAGAGAGAGATGTGGACAGAGCTACTAACAACACCACACGGGCGTTATCGACGTTTGCTCACGCTCCCTTTGCATGTTCTCCCACAGACTGCCGTCCTTAAGAACATGCTCTTTTATGTGGCATGCTCTCTCCACCCCCCCACTTTCTTCCTCCGTCTTTCTTTCCCTCCTCAAAAGGAGCTCAAGGCGCTGTATCTCATTCTTGGAACAGAGTACCAAGCTGTTGAGCCTTCGCAAATCTGCCGAGAAACAGCAGAGAGAGAGAGTGAAGTCGCGCAGCGAGAGGAGAGGGATGAAAAAAAAACAAAAGTGCGGAAGAGGAATGGAAAGGCGGAGGGAACGGAGAGGAAAGGAAAGAAGCAAACAGCTTCAGCGCACGAACGCGTCTCTGTTGATCACGATGGCACCGTTTTTTTTTTTTTGGTACGCACTAGTTCTTGTACAAAAGAAGCATGTTGTTCTGTTCAGTGGGCTTCTTTTCCCTCTTTCTTGACTGATTTTACCCCTCGTATTGATTGTACTGTGCATGTATGTGTGTGTGTGTGCGTGTGTTTGTTTCTGTTTCTGGTTGATGAGCACGTGTGGCTGGTGTTGACCTAACGAAAGCAAGGCCATACCTCAGCTTGCTTTTTTTTTGTTCACGGGATACTGATTATTTCTAATCATCACGTCATTTTTTTTTTTGCAAAAGGAAAAAAATCAACAACACAGTGGTCTTTGTTTTCCCTGAAAAAAAACACGCGACTGAGTACTGTCAAATGCCTGTGTGCGTGCGCACTGGTCGGCCTTCTCTCTCTCTGCGTGGACGAATGCTCTTCTGTCTTTACTGTTGTGTGCGATCGTATGTGTGTGCGTATGTGTGTACGTTCAAGTATAGATGGATGCTTTTACTTTTTTTGTTGTTGTGTGTTCTGTTTCAACGACGAGTGAAGAGGCAGCAAGTGAGCTGGGCAAAGTGAAGCAAACGAAAAGAAAGAAAACGCTCCTTCACACACCCTATTCCCCCAGATCGTCAGCGTCTGTACGGCACACACACTGTGCCACCCTATTTTCTTCTTGCGCGTTTGGGAGCGCATAGGTCGCGCTGTGGAGGTCGACTCACTTTCTGTACTCTCGTCACTAGGTCCGCACAAACACACACATACACACACACACACACGTTGGCATACGTGTTGGCGGTGGATCATATGCGCTGCGTACAAAAACGCAATCGCGGATCAAACATGCACAGGACGAAAAACAAAAAAAGAAACGAAAGAAAAAAAACAGTTGAGAAGAAGTGGAGAATCTCACAGCAGAAAGAGAGAGAAGTCCAGGCAAAAGGCTGACTCAACTACGCACAGTGCTGTCACAGAGAGGAACAAAAAAAGCCCATTGGAGAAAGTAACCAAAAAGAATTTAGTCACACGGAGTGCAGGGGAGGAAGAAGAGAAGGGAGTGAGCAAAAGAAAAACACGAAAACTTCAAAGGCATGAAAAGAACAAAACAAAACGAGAAAAAACGAAAGAAGAAAGGAGAGTGGAAGCCACTTGCGGGAACTTGAATTGTTTTTTTATTCTGTGGTTCCACTTTTATTTGATTTCTTTTGTCCGGAGCTCATGTCGTTGCGAGTGGGATTTTTTTTTCTGATATCGGCTGTGTTGTGGACCTTTAGAAGGAGATATACACAGCCAAAAAGTGCAAACAAAAAACGTTAGTGCGAAGAAATGATGTCAAAAGAGGAAACGAAAAAGAAGAAAAAGAAAACAAAAGGAGGAGGGGGGAAAGGAAAAGAAAAAATGAGAGCAAACAAACCATGGACTTGGAAGCCTGATGTTCCAAGGAGCGGGGGTTAACAAAAAAAAAAGGAGAGAGAGAAAGAAAAAAAAACGCAAACTTGGAGAGAAAAGAGGGGATCACACGTGGTGGAAGGGGGTTGGGGGGAGGGGTGGGATGGAAAAACCACAATTGCGAAAAAGAAAAAAAAAGAGCAACGAAAAAAAAAAAAGAATCTGCGAGGAGGAGAAAGAGAAGGACACGTGTTTTCATCTGGCTTACGTCTTGTCTTTTCTTCTCTTCTCTGGGTATGTACTAACTGAGTTTCTTTTTTTTTAGTTGAACTTTTTAAATTTCTCTTCTCCAGTTGTGCTTTAGGGCTCCATCACGCGACCCTCAGCCTCGTAGTCGTGCAGTGAATCCTCAAAGTCACCCATGGACATGTTCTTCTGGCATTGGGTGGCCGCGAAGTGCTGATCCACCGGCGTGGCACACTCGCCGTACTCGCCATCGCGCTCGGGGAAGTAGTCATAGCTGGAGCGGCTGCTGACGCTCATGGCGTCGCTGTAGCCCGCCGGGTACGTGTACAGGTGCGCCTCACGTGGGAGGAGATCGAGCAGGTAGGGGTTGTGGGCAACGCGCAGCGGCGCCATCTCCACGAGGGCGTGGTCCTCATGGAACGGCGGGGGAGGGGGTAGCATCGCCTGCTGCGCGCCGAGACGGTTGTTGTTGTTGTTGTGGCTGTTGTTGGCGTACATGTGGCGGGCCTCACCGCGCTGCTGCATCTGCACCTGGTGCTGCATTGCCTTGATGGCCTCCTCCGTCACGAGGCCGTCCTGGACGTTCTGCTCGGGGGTGCGGAGCTCGTGCTCGCCGTGCGCGAACATGCAGCGGATGTCGTAGCGGCACACGCCGGTCGCGACGTAGTTCTTGCACATCTTCGTCTTGTAGCGCTCAGCCATGATGGGGCGCTCCTCCTCGGCGGAAGTGGAGGCGCGGGCGTACATGCGGTGATCAGCGGACATGATGACTTTGGGTTGTTTTTTTCTTAAACTGACTCGGTCTTTTTCTTTCGGTAGAGGTGAAAAAGCTGGAGGTGATGAAAGAGGGAGGGGGTAGTGCCGGGGGAGAGTTGATGGCTGTTATGGTTTGTTTGGGTGTTAGAGAGTGGCTTGTGAGTGAAAACTTGCCAAGGTGAAGACAGACAAAGAGATAGAGAGAAAGAAAGAGAATGAGTGTGAGATGAGTATATGGAGGGGGGGGGGGCAGGGAGAAAGAGAGATTGACGGAATGAGAGCAAACACGTAGACATCGTACCGTTGAAGAGGTGACAGACCTGTGTGGTGCCAGAGTTGCGGATGCAGACACACACGCACGCACACGCACACACACACAGCGCGACACGGTGTCATGGCAACTGTGAGAGTACACATTTGTTCAAGATATTATAAGCAAAGAGAGAAAAAAAAGGAGGAAACAAATAAAGTAGAATGCATTTTGGAGAGTCGCTAACAGTTCCAGCCCACAACGCACATACAACACACATGCTCGTTACAACAACGACAGCCCACACCAAAAAAAAAACTCGGAGGAGCTACGGAAACCGCACGTTTGCCTCATCAGGCCAGTGCAGTGTACGAGGGGGATGCCTCAGTTATTTGTTGTCCCCTTGCTTTTCTATTTATCTCATTCAGCCCTCGTTCTTTAGCGCTTAAATTTTACCCTTTTAAACCCTACCTGATGCGTGTGCTTGTGTACATTGCTTGGCACACTGATATCAACGAAAACGGAGGGAGAGAAAGAGAACGGAAAGAAAACGTGTCCCGTGCTGTTGTTTCGTATCGCATAGTCACGTAGAGGATTCGCAACAAGTTTATTATTATTATTATTATTGTTTTTTTTTGTGTGTGCGTATGCTTGTGTGTGCTTTCCAAGACGTGTAAATAAGAGTGAATTGAACCCGAACGGAGAAAACCCGAACGACGCGAATAAGCCGCCTCTTTTCGCACACTCAATACCTTTTTGTGTGTGAAGAAAGAGGAACAACCAAAAACCGAAAAGAGAAAGAAACCAAAATTATGCCAAATGAAACCAAAGCAAAAGCACAAAAAAAAAAGCAAGCAAACAAACAAAGGAGAAAAGCAAAACCGAAACGATGGCCTGATACAGAGGAGGAGGGATGCAGGTTTCATCAGCTGCCCGACGTGACCACTTTTTCGTAGAGCTGCGCCAGTTCATCGTACACGTGGGCACGCTCCTGCAGAGCCGCTTGATTGGGCAACACCAGCGCCCCGTGCGACGACGACACGTATCGCTCCCGTGCCTGCATCAGGCGGTCCCACAGGTCCAAGATACACTGCACCTCGTCTTCTCGAAACGGGGAGACACCGAGCTTGCTTTGGTGTTCACGCAGCCCAGCGACGGCCCTCGCGTCGTCAGGTGAGACCGCGAAGGCGGAGGTACCGGGAATGACGACCACGTTGGGTGGCGGCTGCCCTGGCATGAACGTGGTCACTGGCGCGACGGCGTACACGGGCATCCCCGGCGTACGCGGCGGAAAGAAGCTCGCCTCGGCCTTCTGGTAGCGTTTCACCGCGTCCTCTGAAGTCAGACCATCCGCGATGTTCTGTTCCGCGGTGCGCAGCTGCACGGGATCGTGCGCAAATGTACAGCGCTTGCCCCGCGGGCACACACCATGTGTCATGAATGGTTTGCATATAAGCGTACGAAACTGCTCAGCCACGGCACTACTGGGTGGTGGCTCGACCTTCGGCGCGACGCGGACGGGCATCACGGTGGGTTGGACGCCGCCAAGGTGACGAGGCAGTGGTATGGACGGAGCTGGGTGCGCGGCCGGCGCGGCGCCGACCGCCAACGGCGCAAAAAACGGTGCAGCATCCGCGTTGAGAGGCTTGCTTGCGCTTTGCACGGCGTTGTTGTTGGTGTTGTTCGTCTTCTCCTCGGCTGCCGCGCTGTTCAGCTGCGCAATGAGAGCCTCAACAGCCGCTCTGGTGGTGATTTTGTCAGCGATGTTTTGCTGCAAGGTGCGCACGTCGTGCTCACCGTGGCCGAACCAGCATTCGTCACCGTAGAAGCACGGGACACCGTATGCGACCGAGGGACACACCGTGGCCCGAAACTTGACAGGAATCGGCCTGTGCGGTGGCGGGCGACCAGTATCGAGGAAGTAATCAATGGCACGCTGACTCGTGAGGGGCAGGTTCTGTGCGAGTGTACGCAGCTCACCCTGGCCGTGCGCGTCACGGCAGCGGCTTCCATTGGGGCACGTACCGGTGCTCTTGTACGTCTCGCACAGCTTCGACCGGAACGTCCAGGCGGTCGCCATCTCCCTGCGCTCCGCCTCCGTCGCGTCCGTCGGCACCGCACTGTTGTGGCCGCCCTCGGTCAACTTGCGGAGCTGCTGCTGCAGTTCATCTTCGTCATCTTGACCATCCTCAACAACCACAACAACATCATCATCATGTTGTTGTGGATGTTTCACATCGGGTTCCGGCGTACGAGCCGCCGCGTCGCTTGCAGGGGTCGCACTGGGCGCCTTGTTGTCACGTCCGCTGCTCTCAAGGGTTGGCTGCACCACGTCGTCAGAACTGTCTGGGGCTGTCCTTGTCGCTGTTGCCGTTACTGCTGCCGCTGCCGCTGCTGGTGTTGGGTGGGTCACTGCATCCGACTCACTGTGCTGCAGCGAACGCGCCTCGGCTGCCGTGGGATCGGTCGCTTCGCGTGCCGTGGTGTTTGCTTCGTACGTCCGGCGGAGTTCCATTGGTGGACCGTGACCGTACTTCTGAAAGTACTTGACGCCCTCGTCAGTTGTCAAGCCCTCCGCGATGTTGCGATCACGCGCCCGCATCTGCTTCCACCCGTGCGCGAAGAAGCACGCGGCACCCACCTTGCAGTTCCCCGCGTTGTAGTGCTTACAGAGCTGCGTGCGGAACGTCGCGAAATCTTTCGGAAGCTCCGCGCCTCTGTGGTTCGTGCGCATTGGCGCGGCGTCCTTCTTGTGTGCCTTGCCTTTTGCAGCCAGCGCGCTGTGCGGGGCGGGCGCTGTGGGCACCACATTCATGCCCAGGAACGGCGGTGCCGCGTACGGGTTGTAGGGGGCCGGCAGGGTGGGTGCGTACGGTGGCAGCACGTACATCGGCACGGTGGGGTCTGGGAGGGGCGCCACGTCGTGGTCGACACTGACCGGCGGGAGAGGCGGTGGCGCGACGGTGGCCGGCGATCTCACGTTCACACTCGACGTTTTCGGTGCGGGCGACGCGACGGGCACAGGCGCGGGAACGGGAGCGGGGGCGGGGGCGGGCGTGGATTCTGAAAACACACTCGCATCAAAGACATGCGAGGTCAGGGCCGCGAGTTGATCTTCGGGACTCATACTCTGGAATTTGTTCGTGATGAGGGTCTGGTAGATCTTTCGGTCTGACGGCGACGCGGCCCTGTACAACGCGAACAGCTCGCGAAGGATATCCACACTAGGGTTGGGTGAGTCCATTTTGGTCTGTGTCTTTTTTTTTTAAAGATTTCGTTTTCTTGGTCTGTTTAATTCGTAACTTAATCGTTGACGCAAATCGCGCTCTGCCGTGCTCTAATCTTGTGTGGGCCAGTTCAATCACACACAGAGGCACAAGCAACAGAAAAACTGGAAAGAAGTAAAACAACAAAACACACTAGGAAGAACAACCAGCACTTGAATAGGAAGCGAAAAAAGAAAAAAATGTGGCACAGTGGCACGTGGCTTATAAAAGGTTGTGGAGAAACAAAAATGAAACCTCAGCCTTGAACGATGAATGACACTCTCAGGTGAATAGCAAAGGAAAAAAAAACACCCGAGACTGACAGTCAGAAAGAGGAGGAATGAGAGACGGAAAATAAAATGGGTCAAATTAATCGATCTGGAATCAATCAAAGTGAAACCAGTAGTGGAGTACAAAAAAAATGTTGATTAAAAAAAAGAAAACAAACGCCTATTTTTTCCCGAATGGCTTGATCGTGAGGAGAGTTGAGAGTTGTTGAGCGAGAGAGAAAGAAGGAGAGAAGAAGCAGTGAGTGAGAGAGGTGTGAGTGTGTCGCACTGCATACATACCCAGAAGGACAGGAAGAGGTGCACAGCCGCCGCGACGGAGTCCCTGTGTGTCATTTGTTGTTGTCGATGAACTTGTGGGCATCGAAGAGAAGAAATATCCCAGCGACGACCAAGGATGATGACGTACACTGGTCGAGGGCGGTGTTCATATGTGAAGAGACGACGCCGCTCTCCGCACGATGACTGTGGAAGTGGAGACCATCGACAACAAGAGTGGAAGCTGTCACCTGATTCTCTTGTTTTTTTTTTTGTGTGTGAATGCTCAATTTTTTTGTTTCGTTCGCAACGCCAAAACAACAACAACAACAATCATGCCACCGACTGGAACATGAGGCGCGCACAAAGACACACACCTGGGCGTATTCACAAACACAACGAGAAACAAAGATGATCAGGAAGAAGAGAGAACGAAAGCAAGAGGAGCAAGACAGATTCGAGCGAGCAAAGAAGAAGAAAAGAAAGAAAGAATGAAGAGCACACGCAACGGTAATCAGGCGAACAAACGCACACACGATGCAATCGTCTCGCGTGTTTTTGTGTTTGATTCAGTTATCGGACGCTCGGATCACTTCCAAGGTTGGGGGAGTAGCAACGCAAAAGAGTTTGTATAAATCGCCCCTCCCCCTCGAGCCAGCTTAACGCGGCATCCCCACGTCATGACGGAGAGAGCGCCCTTCGCACATCCCAGTCAAAAACGAAGTCACGCTGGTATCCCAACGAGGTTGACAAGGACGTGAACAGCTTACGAAGGTAGCCGTAATCGGGCTTGTCCTCGAACCCTAACGCACGGGTGTAGTTGACGTACGATGCGAACTCAACGGGTAAGCCGCGGCAGAGATCTTCTATCGGTGTCGTCATCTTTTTCTTGGCGATGCCGCCGTACTTGCCGTCCTTTTTTGAGGACTTGAGGCCCTGCCAGGGCAGCGAGCCGCGCAGGAAATAAAGAAGGATGTAGCCGATGCCCTCGAGATCGTCGCGGCGGCTCTGCTCGATACCGAGGTGCGTGTTGATACTACAGTAGCGGGCCGTGCCGGTGAGGGACTTGCCTTCCTTGTAGGGGATGTGCTGGTGCGTGCGGGGATCACGATAACGCTTCGTCAGGCCAAAGTCAATGACGAACAGCTTGTGCTGGTGCGCACTACCTGGCAGGCCCATCATGAAGTTGTCGGGCTTGATGTCCCGATGCAGCAAATCCTTGCTGTGAAGGAACTCCATGCGCGTGATGAGTTCGACACCTATCATGAGCGTTGTTTTCAGCGAAAAGCGACCACCGCAGTACGTTAAGAGGTCCTCGAGGGACTTGCCCAGCAGCTCCATCACCAGCACGTTGTAATCACCCTCGGTGCCGTAGTAGTAAAAGGCGGGCATCAGGCTCTTGCCACGCCGGCCCTGGCACAGCAGCGAATAGAAGCGCGCCTCAGCGGCGAGTTGCGGATGTGTGGTGCGCGCACGCTCAGTCTTGATTCCCACGACGCCGCCTGCCTGCAAGTCCGTGCCGTGGAAGATCTCACCGAAGGAGCCACCGGCGATGCGCTCGTTCACTTGATAACGTCCAGAGCCGACGAGGCAACGCAGCAGAGGATGCGCCGTGGTCGCGAGAGAGCTTTCCCTACGAGCCATTGTTCTTTTTTTCTTTTGTTTCCTTGCTCCGGTTTTTTTTTTGCTGACACAGTTTTTTTTATTGTGTATTGCTGTGTGTGTGTTTCCCTGTTCTCCGTGTAGAAAGAGGAGAGGGAGAACAAACAAAGTAAGCGGTCAGTTCGGTGGGCTGAAAAGCGCGTCTGTGGACCCCCGGTATCGCTGGAATACGGGGTTACGTGGTGTACGCGCGCATGAACACAACAAAAATAAACGAGAGGAGGAAGAAGAATAAGAGGAAAAGTAAGAGAGACCGAATAGACAGAGAGTACGTACCGTGTGCGTGAAAGGAAATCACGAGAAAAAGAGGGAGGGGAGTAGAGAGGTGAACGCATCTCACAGGGCAAGTTACGTTCTTTCCTCTCTTGCTGTTTTTTTTTGTGTGTCAAACGCACCATGCAGTGACACCCCTTGGCGGCATCAAAGCAGCCCAACACACTCTTACACACACTGTCGCACAGACACACGCGCACAGAGAGACAGAAACAGACAGAAAGAGAGAGAGAGGGATGGAAATCATCCCCCCGTTTTCTTTTTTGTTATGTCTTGCTCTCCGACGGATACGCGCAACCAGTTCTAGTGACTGGCGTGTGTTTTTTGTGTGAGACAGCGCCTACCACGCTGTATTTTGTCCATTTTTGCTTTACAATTCTTCATGAGTGTTCACAGAAGTCCTTTAAGAAGAAGAAGAAAAAAAGAAAGAGAAAACAAGACGGTCACGCTTCCGGCTGAAAGAACAACATCAACACAAAAAAAGGAGGAAGGAAGGAAGGGAAGGTACAGAAACAATCTGAAAAAAAAAAGGAGCAGGAGGAAGACTAGATTGGCACCACACCGCCAACACAATAGCAACCTCTTCTCGCTCCCCGCAATGATTGTCACGTATGCCTCCTTGGTACCCTTTCCTTCTTTTCCCATCCTTTTCTCCCGCAGATACGCGTTTTCGTGTACTCTTGCAAACTCTTTTCCTCTTCTTCGTTTTCAATAAAAACTCACTTTCGTTAGGCAGTCAAAGTCAGAAGTCACGCGTCCAAAAAGATAAACAAACAAACAATATGAAATTTCACCAAAAGGGGGAAAAAGGAGAGAAAGCGAACACGCAGGTGAATGAAGCGAAACAAAAAAAGAAAAAAAAAACAAAGAAAAGAACCAAAAGCACGAACAAACCAACTAACACCCCCGAAACAACAAAAAAAAACATACCCACACCAGCAAGCAGATGAAGCTTCGTTCCATAACCGTGGTTGGCGAGTGTTTTTTTCTTTCTGTGTATGTACAAAAAAACAAAAGAGAAATTGAACCGAGAAACAGAACAGATGTGGGGGAGGGGAGAAAGGGGGAGGAGAAGGATAATGAACGGGCAAACAACAAACAACAAACAACAAACAAACAAACAAACTGCGAAAGACGGATGCGAACATCTATACCGTGGCAAACACACCCCGAACACCAGACATATTCCTATAAAAGTAAAACAGAAAGTAAACATAAAAAAATCTCAACTCCAAAGAGGAAGAAAACAAGGACATACTCGACTGCATTTGGGTTCCTTCTTCGCCGTCACCTTCATCTCCGCAAGGAAAGTACCTTGTTCGCTCTCTCTCTCTCTCTCTCGCTCTCGTGTACGTTCCCTTGCCGTGCGATGAGAGTTTCTTTTACTTCCATGGCACGAAGCAATGGCCGAGCGCGTCCAAAAAACCCGAAAAAAACATGGACTCTCCCCCCAGTTTGCTTACGTTGGCTTTTATTTTTATTTTTTATTTGCTTTGGACCAGGCTCACTCCGGCTCCCCTCCACTTCCTCGTGGGTGCGATGATCGCAAGTGAAGACACAGGTACAAAGTCACACGTGTTGAGCAAGAGAGAAAAAATCTCAACCATGACCACGCTGTCCAGCAAAACGCGACATCGAGCGACCAAAGACCACAGCACGAGGGGATAAAGGAGGAAAGAGAGAGAAAGCGAGAACACATCTTGCAGGCAGGACTGTGAACAGAAATGCGATCACAGAGAGCCAGAAAGAGCGAGAAGCATCGATTTAAGGTGAAGAACCATCAAGAAGAAAGCAGCGAGCCCACAATAAAGAAAAAAAAACAACTCTGGGAGAGAAACGAGGAAGAAAGACAAGAACAATCATCGCAGTAGTGCCTCCCGCACGATGACAAGCAAGACTGCGCCAGCGATTGCCACGCGATTTACTTCTCGTGCAGCTTTACGGCTTCGCTGCGTTATTGGCGGTCGCAGAGGTGTTGTTGTTCGCGTTGTTCGCGTTGTTCGCTGGGGCGGCGCCCGTGACAGCACCCGTCGCACCCGTACCCGCCGCGGCCGTAGCGCTCTGCTGCTCCTGCAGCGAGTCCTGAATGCGGCGCAGCGTCCAGTCAAAGACGTAGTCGATGCTATAGCCCTCGCGCACGAACAGCTCGCGGAAGAGGCGCTTCAGGTAGCCGTAGTCGGGCTTGTCTTCGAAGCGCAGGCTGCGCACGTAGTTCATGTACGCCGCGAACTCGGCGGGGAAGCCGCGGCAGAGAGTCTCCACCGGGGTAGACTGCTTGCGTTCGGCGATGCGCTGGTACTTCTCCTGCTTGGTGTGCGCCTTGAGGCCCTGCCAGGGCAGTGAGCCGCGCAGGAAGTACATGAGGATGTAGCCGATGCCCTCCATGTCATCGCGGCGGCTCTGCTCGATGCCGAGGTGCGTGTTGATACTACAGTAGCGGGCCGTGCCGGTGAGGGACTTGCCTTCTTTGTAGGGGATGTGCTGGTGCGTGCGGGGGTCGCGGTACTTCTTGGCGAGACCGAAGTCGATGATGTAGATGTGATGACCCTTCTTGCCAGTGCCGGTGAGGAAGTTGTCGGGCTTGATGTCACGGTGGATGACGCTCTTGCTGTGCACAAACTCAATGCGGCTGATCATCTGATCAGCCAGCATGAGCGTGGTCTTGAGAGAGAGCTTGCGCTCGCAGAAGCTGAACAGATCCTCGAGAGAGGGACCGAGGAGGTCAATGACCATGACGTTGAATTCACCTTCGACACCGTGGTACATCACCGTTGGGATGCCGACGGCACCACCGCCGCTGTTGAGAACGCGGTAGAAGCGTGCCTCGTAGGCAAGCTGTGGGTGGCGCGTGCGGACAGGCTCGAGCTTGATGGCGACAGCCTCGCCTGTTTGGATGTTGGTGCCGCGGAAGATCTCACCGAAGGAGCCGGAGCCGATCTTCTGGCCGATGCGGTAGCGATTACCGACGCGAAGCTCAACGTTCATGCTCATGGTGATGGCAAGGTTGTTTCGACTAGGTTTCGGCTAAAAAGTGGATGATGCCAGGTGCGACTTGCGTAAAAATGGGGGATAATCAGAGAGAGAGAGAGAACCACGGTGGGTACTTTTTCTCCGCTTTTTGTTTTTAGTGAATGCAACTTTTCTATCTTGTGCGAATCAGCGCTACTGTGCCTGTGCTGTGTTGTGTGCGTTTGACTCAACCAAAAAACAAACCCGAATTCAAGGCAGAAGGAAAAAGTGAGACCTCTGGCGTGACCGGGAAAACAAGAAAAGATGATTGCGGACGATGCAGGACACGAAACAAAAAGGAAAGCAACAGACGCGAAGAGATACACGACTTTTAATATTGTTATTCCACGTCACAGCATGAAATTGCCAACAAGGCGTGATAATAGAGGAGACGGGATAGATAGAGAGAACGTTGAAAAGTCAGAGGGGGAGGTGGTGAGTGTGCCTGCTCGTTGGCCAGCACGAGGTGTACTGAAAAAGAAGAAGGGGGGGGGGAGGGAAATGATGGAGCGCAAATCATCCCACAGTGGAGCCCAACGGCGATGGGGGCTCTGCTTGCGCACGTATGCATGGGCACAAGAAAGAGAAGAGAGAGAAAGAGGAGCCTGTTTCAATCGCACAAGTCAAATTGTTTTTTTTGTTTCGTTCTTTCGACGTGACTACATGAAAGTAAAAAAAAAAGAGAGATGGGACCGAAAACGAACAGAGTGGAAAGGCAAGCCAAACGAACAAAACAAGGGGCAGCAAAATGAGAAGCAATATAACGTGCAAACATGGAGAGAGAGAGAGAGAGAGAGAAAGAAGAAAGAGAAAAACACAAGAAGAGAGACGAAAGAGGGTGAAAGAAACAAAAGAAGAAGGAGTCCCGGTGCAGAAGAGGCGCTGGGTCTGCGCCACTCTTGAAGCGACGACTGCTCTCTCTCTTTTCCTTTCTTTCTCTCTTTCACACTTTCTCTCCTTTCCTCTCATCCGTTCTGTGCATGCCCAATACGATTCTTCTCATTCACTGCCGGCATCGTCACTCGTTTTAACACTTTGTTCGTTTTTCCGATCACAAGTTTTGTGTTGAATTCGTACATGTGGTAGCACTCACATTTCGTTTTGCACTCAGAAAGAATCGTTCTTCTTGTTTGGTTCAGGAGCGGTGTGCTCACGAGGTAAGAGAAAAGGCTGGCGTCAAGAAAGCAAAACAATCAAAAACAAACGAGCGCAAATGAAATAAGACAGCCTCTTGGTAAATTGGGGAGGGAAAGAAAGAGAAAGAAATGAGTGGAACAAGGAAAGAAGAAGAGGAATATGTAATGTACAATGCCAGAAGACAGCGCCAATCAAAACACAAACGGAGAAGAAAGAAACAACAACAACCACGACGTACAAGGCTTGCGTGAAGCGTTCGCCACCATCCAAGAGTCCGGAAAAAACAGGATCAAACTACTCGCCAGAACCAACGCGAACAAGAAGCAGAGACAAAAAACCCTTCAAAACAGAAGGGACGCATGTGACGCGCAGCAAACAACTGGGAGTAAAAGCAGATGAGAACAGGCCACGGCAAAAGAAAAGTGAGTGAGTGACAGAGAGAGAGAGAGAGGAATTAGTCTAGAAGCACGTTCAAGGGGAAAACAAGCTGACAGCGCAATGCGACACCAACGCAGACACACAGAAACTCAAAACAGCTGGTAGTACGATAGGAGTCACCGTGAGTATCTTTTTCTTTGTTTACCGAGGCGATTCTGCATTGGCGGGGCTCTGGTCAGCATCCTCTGGTGGTACATCCACGACTTCTTCGGCTGGGACAACGTGGGTATCATTTGCGATCTGTTGCTGTTCCTCAAGTGAATGCTGAATGCGGCGCAGCGTCCAGTCAAAGACGTAGTCATTACTGTAGCCCTCGCGCACGAACAGCTCGCGGAAGAGGCGCTTCAGGTAGCCGTAGTCGGGCTTGTCCTCGAAGCGCAGGCTGCGCACGTAGTTCATGTACGCCGCGAACTCGGCAGGGAAGTCACGGCAGAGAGTTTCCATCGAGGTAGACTGTTTGCGCTCGGCGATGAGCCGATACTTCTCTTCCCGTGTTTGTGCTTGAATACCTTGCCAGGGCAGTGAGCCGCGCAGGAAGTACATGAGGATGTAGCCGATGCCCTCCATGTCATCGCGGCGGCTCTGCTCGATGCCGAGGTGCGTGTTGATACTACAGTAGCGGGCCGTGCCGGTGAGGGACTTGCCTTCCTTGTAGGGGATGTGCTGGTGCGTGCGGGGATCACGGAACTTCTTGGCGAGACCAAAGTCGATGATGTAGATGTGGTGATTCTTGCGACCTGCGCCGGTGAGGAAGTTGTCGGGCTTGATGTCACGGTGGATGACGCTCTTGCTGTGCACAAACTCAATGCGGCTGATCATCTGATCGGCAATCATCAAAACTGTTTTCAGAGACAGTTTGCGCTCACAGAAGTTGAACAGATCCTCGAGAGAGGGACCGAGGAGATCCATGACCATGACGTTGAACTCGCCTTCGACACCGTGATAGAGGACGGTTGGGATGCCGACAGCACCACCACCGCTGTTCAGAATACGATAGAAGCGCACCTCATACGCTAGTTGTGGGTGGCGCGTGCGGACAGGCTCGAGCTTGATGGCGACAGCCTCGCCTGTTTGAATGTTGGTGCCGCGGAAGATCTCACCGAAGGAGCCGGAGCCGATCTTCTGGCCGATGCGGTAGCGATTACCGACGCGAAGTTCAATGTTCATGCTCATGCTTCTCTCTTTCCGTCTATCTTTTTTCTCGCTAGGGGAAAATGGGGATGTGCTCACGAGTCGAGCCGATTTTTCTGCTTTGGAAATGAACGATGGAACACGTGTTAAGTATTGAACAAGCCACACTTGGAAAAAAGAGAAAAAGAAAAATCAAAACAAACAACAAGCAGCCGAGTCAGAACAGAAGAACAGGTGAACTTTTGTCCTCGAGTTTGATCGCTACTCTTCTCTACACTTCAACTTTTGTATTTCCACCGTTTTTTTTTTGTGTGTGAGGGGCGGGAACTTGCTGACGAAAACAATCACAGGGACGCAGGAAGAATAAAAGTAAACGGCAAACAGCCAGTGATACTTTCCTTGTGGATTAACCGTGACACCAACCAAGTGAGATGATGACCAGTAGGAGAGAGGAAGAGAGAGAGAGAAAGTGAAAGGAGGAGAGAATAAAGTTTGACTGATTGATGAAGGGGGCGGGGCGGTGTGATACAAGTTCAGTCTGAAGCGGGAGAGGTACTGCACACACCCATCACACACAGAGCGAGAGAGAACACACAAGGCGAACGTGTGTGACTGGGAAACAAGAAGAGAGGTAGGGAACATGCAAACCTGATGGTACACGAGCGGAGAGTTGTACAGGTTCACAGGATGGATGGACGGAGCGGACCGAATGAGGGAAAATGCCTCTGCTCCGCATGCGAGTTGCCCGTTTTTTCTTTTCTTTTTGGTCGCATCGTGTGGCGACACGAACAAAACAACAACGACGGAGGCCAGACACCACCCGCAAAAAGCAATAAAAGAGGAAAAAAAAAAGAACGCACAGACACGACATCAAGTGACGGTGAAAGCCCTGCTGCACCACTCTAACTGTATTGCGTTTCCTTCTTCGTGGTCGCTTCTCTGCACAAGGTCCGCACATATCCATACCCAGCGTCAAGAAGAACAGTCAAGAAGAACAATGCGAACACACCCGATAGATAGATAGAGGGAGAGACAGCTCATCATAGATAAACCAATTAACTAGCTTGGATTTGTTGCGCTCCATTGGCTTCACCTGTTTGCTCACCTGGTGTCTCCGCCGTCACGTTAGCGTCGTTGTGAATACGGCGGAGCGTCCAGTCAAAGACGTAGTCGATGCTATAGCCCTCGCGCACGAACAGCTCGCGGAAGAGGCGC
>JASANR010001433.1:0-47902 GCA_030849635.1 Wallacemonas sp. MBr04 | reverse complement strand
ACGAAACATGAAGATGTCAGACTAACGAGAAAAAGTGGAGACGCTATCGGGTCTGCGGCCAAAACAGAGACGGAGGAGGGAAAACCAAGTCAGGGTGGTGGACGGAGGATCGAGACACTTTTCTGATGGTACGCTGCTTGTCAAGTCTGACGAAAAGGACGTACTGGCACGTAAGAGTGGACGTCTCAAATGTAGATGATGTTTCAACTCCTCAATGTTCGCCGTCTGCGGTATGGTAGCAGCAGGTTTCAGAGTTTGACTATCGTGTCACAGAGCCGCGCGCGTCTCTCTACTCAGTATCGTCGCGCTTTTTTCTTCACGTTTACTAGTTGGTTCATCAACAGTGTACACAAAAACTTTGTGGATGAATGGACGGACGGGAAATACATCTGCTTTGCGCATGGGTCGGCACACACACACACAAATTAAGAAAAGGGTGGCGACTCGTGTAAAGTTGAGCGTCAATCCGCACCCCAGAAAAAAAAAAGATTCGTGCCGATGAACAGCATAAAGTCGATGCAGAGAGCGAGAAGGAAAAGGCAGAACAAAAGGAAGAACAAAACGAAAAGGCCACATAGAATAGGACAAAAGAAATGGATCCAAAGAAGGGGGAAGTATGCACACAATCTTCTACATACGAGATGGTTGTACCCGCGCGGTGGCATCATCATGAACAACTGTGTTTTGTACCAATCAGAATGCACGATCGCCACGAGTGATTTCGTGAGGAGCGATACAACTTCACAGAGGCAAGGTGACTGAGTTGGCATTTCCAGACGTCTGAGAAGAAACAGCAACTCCCCTGGTGCACGTGCGCAGGAGTGTACCTGAGAAACAAGGCAAGACAATCGGAGAGCCTCTCTCTGCGACAGACCGAACGGGCCCTCCAGCTTGACACTACTCAGACAGCCAAGACGCCCGCATTTCTGCGGGCAGATCCCAGGCTAGAGTCCACCGTTCTTTCGCTGTCGCATACCTGACGCAAGTGAGTTGAGTGGCAGCGCCGTCTCCGCGTCAGCGCCGCTGCCCACGCTGTCAGCCTGGAGGGCCCACCACTGCTCCATGTACGCGCGGCGGCGTGCAGCTTCCTCTTTACGGAGGCGATGCACACGTACGAGGCACACAATCACAATGATAAGCGGAACTGCACTCATGAGAAGTCCGACGATCGTCAGCACAATCGCATAGGTCGGCAGCTCGGGGGAGGTGTGCTTTGCGGCGGCGTAAGTGGCCCGTGGCTTCTGCGTTGTGGTGGTGGTTGGGGTTGTCGTGGTTGTGGTGGTTGTCTTCTTGCACTGGCTCTTATCGTCGGACAGGGTGTAGCCCGCAGCGCACGAGCTGCACACGTCCTCTGTTCCGCACAAGTTGCAGTTTGCCACATCGCACGGGATCTTGTCACATCCCAGCTCATTCGTCAGCATGTACCCGAGCGCACACGCACCGCACTGGCTCGTCTTCCCGAACAGGCACGCGTCGCAGTTGGCCACACCACACGTGGTAGGCGACGGGCTGTACGCGTCGTAGTACACAAGCGGGTCGACGGGCATGGTGCAGTACGGTTTATAGTAGCCGGTGGCGCATTCGCACTCAGCGCGCTGCACGCCGGGCACGAGATCCATGAAAGTCACGCTGTCATAGTGGTTAGTGACACAGTATGCAGCTGCCGGGGTGTTGAGATCGACCGTCGGATACGGTGACCCTGCCACTTCCTGCACGTTCCCGTACGCGTCCATCACCTGGGTCGGGAAGAGTTGAACAGCATTCAGCATGTTGATTGTGTCGCGCAGCGTACCGTCCACGGTGATGTTGCCCATGTAGAAATTCCACGAGCTGACGGTATTCACGACAAACGCCACCGGCACCATTTTTGTGTACGTACTCGACGACATTACGGCCTTGACGTGGATGTGACGGAACGTGTACTTCAGGCCGCCGGGGCTAGACGCACTAATGAGCATGCGGTCGTCCTTGAAGTCGAACAGTGAGCCGCCGGTCGTGATGCCTGAGAACACAATGTTGCCTTTATTGCCATTGTACACAACAGCGTCCTTGGCATTCTCCGCCTCCCAAAAGGCTTGATCACCGAAAATGGTGATGTTGCTGAAGCGGAGCATGCCGTCCAGGGAGCACGAGAGCTCGTACCCAACAACGCCGCTGTACACGAAAGCACCGCGTGGCTCATGGAACTCGACCAGATCGAAGGCATTCAGACCACCGTTGGTGTCCACGCAGTGAACGCAGGAATTCCCAGCGACGAGCTCCAGCACGTGCGCCGCACCCGTCACGACGGCCTCGGACAGGGAGAATACCTTGCCGCTCAGAGTCAACAAAGACTTCGAACCACCCAGCAGCACCACCGAGCCGCCAGGCGCAGAGCTCCACGTCGCCCGCACACGCTGCATCATCATGGAGGAGCCGTCACCGACACTCACATAGAAGTTCTGCAAGTTGAACAGCGGTGTGCTGCCTTCCATTGTTGCAGTCATGTTGACGACGTGCACGAGGGAGTTGCCGGGTGTGTAGCCATTGACCACTAACGTCGCGTCCGCCACGGTGGTGTCGAGGATGCGTACTGTGATCGGATTCGAGCCGGCTGCATTACTTGTGGTGGCGCCGCTCACAGTGAGGCCAGCACCAGTCACGGTGCATTTCTGGAGCAGTACGTTCACAGTTGCGGTCGCGGTCGCCGCAGCGCTGGCATCCAGCACCGTGCCGTCCAGCGTCTGGAAGAGCAACCTGCGGCTGCTGGAGAGGCCAATGGTCTCAGCCGCGCGAACGTTCGGCAGCACAAACATAAGCAGCACAGCAAAAATGAGCAGCAACGCGGTGAGCGTGCGCATGGGTGAGTAGCAGCGTGTGGACATCGTTGTACTGTCGCTGTTGGGAGTTCGAGAGGGAAAAAGATTGTTGTTGTTGTTGTTTTGTTTTTGGTTGCGAGAGGGCGAAAATGAGAATTAAGATGTTAGCTCGAAAAGTTGCGCAAAAATGTGGGAAGCGAATAGGTAGATGGGGGTGGATACAAAGTGCAGAAAGCAGCACGAGGGTGGGGAAAACGATGTGAGCGCAGCGGGAATTGATCTGGCTCATAGTGATGAGAGCCTTACGCTTCACGTGGTCAACAACAGACTGTTGGTGTTGTTGTTATGGTTGTGTTGGTGGGAAAAGAAAAAATGGAAGACACGAAAAATGAGTTTTGCGGAAACCAGCTTCACTCTTTGAGAGTCGTCTCGCAGCGTGATAGCCGCGACACGGTGTGTCCATCAAAGAGGGAAGCAAAAGAAGAGCTAATGAAAAAAACGAATAACTTGGTCCAATGAGCGGACAAAGACAAACAGAGAGGGAAGGGGAGAAAAAAAACAGAAAGCAAATAAAAAAATGAGAGTGGCAAGCCTAGGACATCATTTCACCGTTGACGCACGTGACGGCACGCTCGCGGCCCTCCGCGTCAGTCAGTGTGAACGGACCTTGCGCGAGGTCGTCCACGAACGTGCCAGTCAGCTTGGTGCCATCGGGCTTGATCCAGGTGCCCTCGCCCTGGCGCATGCGTTCCTCAAAGTCGCCGATGTACTTGCCGCCGTTGGTGTAGTAAAAGGTGCCGCGGCCGCGTTTGTCGTCTCGCCACTCGCCGTCGATCTTGAAGCCATCGGCGTAGGTTTGCGTACCATGGCCACTCTTGATGCCATCCTTGAAGCAGCCGTCGTACACCCCGCCATCCGTCCATGTGTACCGGCCGCGGCCGTTTATGCAACCATCGAGGAATTCACCCTCGTACTTGACGCCGTCGGAAAATGTGTACACACCTCGGCCATGCATCGCGTCGTTCTTGAACTCTCCGACGTACTTGTTGCCATTCGGCATCGTGTAGACGCCGGAGCCTTGGCGCATGTTGTTGTACATGTCGCCCGTGTACACCTGCCCGCCTGGGTATGTGAACACACCTTTGCCACAGAGCTTGCCATCCTTGACGTCGCCCTCATACTTGCCGCCATCGTTGAAGACGATGGTTTGGTGACGATCCTTGGTCGACTCGTCGGAGGTGGTTTGACGACCACCCTTGGTCGACTGGTCGTCGGACATGCACGCGCCCATGGTAGAAAAAAAATGTGTGAGAGGAGAGGCGAAAAGGTAGATTAAACCTGTGTTGGGATGGGAGTGGTTGAAGGGAAAACAGAGGACAGAAGGAGAGGGAGGGGGGGATGTGATAAGGGGAGGGGGAGAACTGACACGAAGTGTACGGTGGTGTGGTTCCGTGTTGCGCACGCTGATGATGACGGTGATATTGTTGTGGTTGTTGGTTTTGTATTTTTGTATTTTGCAGGGAAAGGAAAGCATATGTAGCATGTAGAAAATGAGTTTTTGCGAAACGAGCTTCACTCTTTCGGAGTCATGCCGCAGCGTGGTAGCCGCGACATGGTGTGTCAAAAAAAAAAAAAGAGGGCAGCCAAAAGAAAAAAAAAGAATGGAATGAATAGGTCCAATGAGCGGTCAAAGGAAAATAAAGAAGGTCCTGCACATGCTACTCGAGGCTGTCGTCGTTCTGGGGTGCGCTACGGGAGAGCTGTGCACACGGAGTATGGTCGAGGTCCAGTGTTCGGAGCCGCGGACACTTCTCGAGGCCGCCCACATCGGACACATAGCTGTAGGCGGCTTGAATTTCGACCAGCGACGGCGCACCGGCGAGCGGGGAGAGGTCTGAGAGGTGCGAGCACTTACAGAGCGAAATGCGCTGCAGCAACGGGCACGAGGCAAGCCCCGTCACGCTTTGAATCGCGCTCATGTCGGCGGTGATCTCCTCCAGGCACGGTGCCCCGGCCAGTTCACTCAGGTCGCCGAGTCGGTCACAGAGCTGGAAGGAGACCGTGCGGAGCGATCGGCATGTGTTGAGTCCGCGGAGTGAGCAGACGCCGCTGAGATCCGCCACGATGGTCTCTAGAGCAGGGGCACCTGCCAAGGGCCACAGGTCATCGATTTGACGACAGCTCGTGATATTCACCTTGCGAAGTTTGTCGCAGCCATGCAAGGGTGAGAGATCACCGACGTAAGTGTGGCTCACGTCAATCACCTCCAGTGACGGTGCTCCCGCGAGGCCTGCGATGTCACTGACAGAAGTGCAGTGGGCAATGGACACGTGGCGCAGGCTGGGGCACGTGTGCAGTGCGGTCAAAGAGCGCAGCCCGCTGTAGTCGGCCACAATCATCTCTAGCGACGGGGCCTCTGCGAGCGCGGCGAGATCGTCGAGGTAGCGGCAGCGCGTGACGGTGATGACACGCAGCGACTGGCACCGGTTGAGTCCTGTCAACGTCGAAATGGAGCTCTCGTCAGCGGCGATCTCCTCCAGGCATGGGGCACCTGAGAGGGCAGAAAGGTCTGTGAGGTCCCAGCACCGCTGCACCCGTAGCTGGCGGAGTGCTCGGCACCTGTTGAGCCCAGTGAGCACGCGGACGCCGCTGTGGCCAGCGTATATCACCTCCAGGTGCGGCGCATCTGCCAGTGGAGACAAGTCGCGAAGATGCCAGCAGTCGCGCAGAGACACGCTGCGCAAAGCCGAGTACAGGCGCGGCGGCGGCGGTGTCGTCGTTGGCGCCACGCTGGGCTGCAGTGTCTTGACGTTCTCGCAACCAGTCAGCACGAGGTCCTCGAGCTCCTCAAGCGGGGCGACGGCGGTGAGGTCGGAAAGGTCAGTGAAGTTGAGGTTCAGCTCACGGAGTGCGGAGCAGCGGGAGAGGAGAGCTGGATTCAGAAGTGGACGTCGCGCGCTGGGTGGCACGCGCTTCAGTGTGAGCGACAGTTTCGTCAGGTTTGGGAGAGCGTGTTGGAGGTTGCGTAGTTCGATCGGTGCGCAGTTTGCCTCGGCGTCCTGCCAGCGAAGCTCAAGAGTGGTGACGCGACTGCCGGGAATGATGACGATGGGATCGCAGCTGTACTGGTAAACTGTCAGTGTCATAGGGAACCGCTCGACGCTGAATGGGCTGCTGTGAAGCCACCATGCAGAGGCATCCAGATACCGCTGTGCACAGGTCGCATCGGGCTGCAGCTGCTCCACGTCGAAACCCGTGATGATGTTGAGTGCATCGATTGTCTTGCGGAGGTAAAGATGATCACCAATGACGTGCCCGTTCCCGCTTGGTGACTCGGTTTCAACCAGCAGGCGTGTCCACGGCTCGCACAGGATCAAGGCGTGACTCGGATGGCACTGATACTGAAGGGTGAGGCGGACGGCCATGATCACAAGCTAGTCTATGGTTCTTCAGGAAAGGGTTCGATAAGAAAACCAAGAACAGCGAGCTCGTGGGGGAGGGGGAGAGGGGGAGAGGGAGAAGTGAGGGAGAGGTGCGGTTCATTGGAATCCATGCACGGCAGCGTCGCGGTTGACTATGGCGGCCATGTGCTGCCTCTTTTTTTGAGGGGGAGACAAAGATGCAAGCGTCGCGAATAACGGACACATAGAGATATTGAAATCAAAGACGACTGTGAATGGTTGCTGCTGCTGCTATGATGACAGCACTCGGGTCTATTCTTATTTTTCTCTTTATGGTGTGACTTAGTCACGAACCTCACACACGCCATTCACCGAGGACGCATCACGCAGTCGTCTGCAGCCTCGCACGGCGACGACGCGAAGGTGTGGGCACCGTGCCAAGGCAGCGACGGTGGCGACTGGCGTGTCCGAGATGTCCACGATGGCGAGTGCCGAGCACTGGGCGAGAGGGGAGACGTCCTCAAGAGACGCGCACCCATCCAGGAAAAGGACGCTTAGCAACGGGCTGTGTGTGAGACCATGCACCCACTTGACGCCGCTGTGGGAGGCCGTGACACTCACCAAAGCCGGCGCGCCATCGAGAGACGACAGATCCTCCAGTGCTGCGCAGCACGACACATCCAAATGCGCCAGTGAAGAGCAGAGATGCAGCCCGTCCAAGTCGCGGACGCCCGTTTCAACGAGTGAAAGCTCCGTCAGCGAGGGGCTGTGTGCGAGTGCTGAGATATCCGTGAGTCGGTGGCACCCGCCCAGTCTCAGATCACGCAGATGGGGGCACGTGGAAAGGCCATCCAGACACGTGACGGCCGTGTTTGACGCGTTCAGCACAGTGAGTGACGGCGCACCCGCCAGACCAGAGAGTTCGGCGAGTGACGTGTTGTGATCGAGAAAGACGGTGCCGAGTTGCGCGCAGCGGTGCAGGCCAGTGAGTGCGCGAACATCACTCCGAGAAGCGTTCAGTTTCGTCAACGACGCGGCGCCGGCGAGTGTGGAGAGATCCGTCAGAGCAGCGCAGTCGCTCACGTGAAGATCTTGCAGGTGCGGGCACGCTGCCAAGCCGGTCAGCTCCTCTACAAGGCTGATGGAGGCCTTGACGGTGTGCAGTGCAGGGGCGCCTTCAAGGTCCGAGAGGCTGCGAAGTCGACGGCACTCACGGACGTCGAGGAAGGCCAGCCGCGGACAGTCACCGAGTCCTTTCAAGTCGTGCACGCCGCTCCCGCGCGCGTGGACGTGCTGCAAAAATGGAAACCCGGCGAGCACGGCGAGGCTTTCCAGGTCCACGCAGCCCTCGACCCTGAGCGTCTCCAGCCCATAGCTTCTGCGAAGCGGGTCGAGTGAGTGAAACGAGGTGAAGGACGCATCCAGGCTGGTGAGGCGCCGGCTGGCCGATGCGAGTGACGAAAAGTCGTGCAGGCGGTGGCACTGCGGCACACACACCTCTCGCACACATGGGCTGCCACGAAGCAAAGTGAGGTCGGTCAGGCCCGTGCGATCAGCGCGAAATACCTCGAGCGCCGCAAGTGCGGTGGGTACGGCAAAGTCGGTGATGGACAGACACCCCGCAAGGTCGAGAGAGCAAAGGGCCGGCGCGGACGCAATCCACTGCAGGTTGTCGACGCCACGTGTGCCGCGCAACGTGACGTGTTCCAGGCGTTCCGTGCAGCGTGCCAGGAGCTCTGGGTGAAGAATGGGGCGTGCTTGGTCTGCTGTGCGGACGGTCGCCGGGCCAGTCAGGTGGAGCGCCTCCAGATGGGGCAGAAGCGACGCCACGGTGCGCAGGTCCACGGCTCCACAGCCGCGCACGACGCTGGCCAGGTCCAAGATCGTGACACGCCAGTTCGGCAGCTGCACGAGGTCCGTGACGTGGCCATGGCGTGTAAGCTTCACATCCAGCTGAAGCACCCCGAGAGGTGCGCGCCCCAGCCACCACGCGCACGCATCAAGCGCACGCTGTGCCCGTATGGCGCTGCCCTCCAACTGCTCCACCACAAGGTAGCGAACGCCAACATACCGCGGGTGGCCGACCTTGCCAAGACGGAGCTGTGTGGGGATGACGTACCCGCCAGTGCTGCTGTGCGCGCCATCACCGGTCAGATCCACCTCGACAAGGAGGCGGGTCCACGGTTCACAGTTCATGAATGCATAGCTGTTGTGAGTCTGGTAAAGAAGAATGAGTCGAGTTGCCATGTCCACGCTATGCTCGCGAGACACGCTTTCGTTCGTCAACGGTTCACTGGAGGGAGAGTATATATAGCTATCTGTATTTATGTAGCATTGTTGGCCGTTTCGCGCTTCTGTTTTTGTTGTTTAATGACACCGAGACAGCGTGCGAGGATGGCAGAGTAGAGAGTCATGACAGAGAGAAGAGGAAACCGTCGCCACAGATGACAGTCGTAGAAGAAACGAAAAAAAAAAAGAACGTCTGTCCTCCGAATCCAGTCATTTTTGACGGACGGAGAAACAGAAAGGGGACAGGGGAAGAGATCGTCTCGTGCAAACACAGAGCCTCAGATCACTCTCCACAATTCACATTTGGAGAAATCGTGTCTGTACCCACAGGCACAAAATGAGAGAGAGAGAGAGACAGTCAGGATACAAGTGTTGTTGTTGTTGTTGTTGTTTTTTGCTATGCGCGGTCCGCGCCTTGCTAGAAGGAAAGGTACGATATCGTATAAAGATGAGATTTGCAGTTGTAAAAAAAAAAAAACAGGGTCGCACCTCCTTGGGCACGTTTGCTCACCATCTACTACTCTGTATTGGTTACAAGCCGTTGTTCTTGGCAACGCTCATGAACTGGTTCTTGGCATCCTCCCCCAGCGCGTTGACCAGGCTGTGGAAGATGGACTGCTCGTTCGAGAGCAGCTGCAGAGGTGTGCCGCTCTCTTTGAGTGTGCCCTCGTCCATGACGAGCACCATGTCATACGCGGCGACGGTCTGCAGGCGGTGCGCAATCGTGAGAACCGTGTAGTCGGCGAACGCGCTGCGCACAGCCTTCTGTAGCAGGCGATCCAAGTTGGGGTCGACGTTGGCGGTGGCCTCGTCCATCAGCAGAAAGCGACTGGTGCGGCGCAGCAGCGCGCGTGCCATGCAGAGAAGCTGGCGCTGGCCTACGCTGAAGTTGCTGCCGCCCTCCAGCACGCGACTCTCAAGTCCCTCAGGCTCGCTGCGCACGCGCTCGGCCAGACCGACCATCTCCAGTGCCTCCCACGCCTCTTCCTCAGTAGACTCCCCCATCGGATCGACGTTGATGTGCACCGTGCCGTCGAACAGCACCGGGTCCTGTGGCACCATCGAGAAGAGCTGACGGAGTGGACGTGCGCCGTACTGCCCAATGGGGCGCCCGCAGACGTCGATCTCACCGCCACAGGTCTCCACCAGCCGGAGCAGGGTGAGGAAAAGAGTCGACTTGCCACTGCCTGTGCGGCCGACGACACCAACCTTCTGCCGCGGGCGAATCTCGAACGACACGTCACGCAACACCAGCGGGAGGCCTTCGCGGTAGCGCACATCGACGTGGCGGAAGGAGAGTGACCCGGCCTCGACCTTGGGGCCCTGCTTGCCAGCCAAGCGCCGTGCCGCACGCGCGGCGCCGCCAGTCTCAATCACCACGGACGCGGACACATCGTTGGCGTTGAAGCCGCTGCGCTGCTCGAGTTCGTCGACCTCTCCGTCCAGCTCAGTCATCGACTCGACCGCGATGGACGTCGCGTAGTGCTGGATGCGCTCAACGCTGTTCATGTCCGCCTCAATGGCAGCCGTCTGGCGCAAGAGCCAGTTCAGCTGCCCCGTCGTCTGCATCGCCATCGTGAGCGAGAGTGCGACGAGACCAGTGCTGCGCGACGTAAAGTCCAACATCGTCCCGATCACACCGGCCACCGCGACGGACGTCACAATGACGTTGCTGATGAGCTCAATCCGGACGCCAAGCCAGCGCTTCGCGCACGTCTCCGTCGTTGTGCAGGCAAAGACAATGTCGATGCGCTCGAGTGCATGCTTCATCACGGCACTCGCCCGATCAAACGCGCGGATCGTCGTCGCCCCGCCCACGACCTCACCGAGAAGCGAAAAGAGCGGCGACTTCTGAATGCTGCTGTTGCGGCGCACCTCGCGATTGGCGGAGTTGAAGAAGATCATGATGCGGCGGTAGAAGAAGACGCACGGCAAGATGGCGAGCAAGACGAGAGGCTGCGAGAAAACCGAGACCAGCGCAGACGAAGTGATCGCGCACAGGCACTCCAGAAACAAAATGGCGGAGAGCTGCAGGGCGTTGTCGATGAGGTCAACGTCTTTCGAAAAGCGGTTCAAGATGCGGCCCAGTGGCGTGGTGTCGAAGAACTCCAGTGTACCGCGTGCGACGGAGCGGAGCATGGCACGGTGAAGGGAAATGCTGCCCTGACGCATGGCGTCGTAGGCCGAAAAGTAACGCAGGGGCGTACTGGCAGTGCCGAGGAGCACCAACACAACGTACACGATCAGGTACGTGTTGGCTTGCAATCCGAATGTCCCCGTCGACCACGCAGAGAGCCACAGACTGCTTGACACAATGAGCAGTTCGGTGAAGACAAAGATGCCAAAGGTCACGCAGACGCGTCCGACGCCACCACAGTGCTTGAAGTACAGGACGTACGTGGAGAGCGGCACAGACCCGCTCGCCTTCTCCTCCTTGCTCATCAGTGCAGACGGCGCCGCCCTGTCGGCAACGGCGGCAGCGGGCGACTTGGCCTCCGCTTTCGCGGGGCTGCCACTCGGCGACGTCGCCACCGCCACCACGCCGTCTGCTGCTGCTGCTGCTTTCTCGGTCGGGCTGGAGACATCACCACTGGCACTCTTGCCTTGCTTCTTGGTCGCGTCCTTCTTCGTGTCGCTCATCATGATTGACGTGTAGGAGTCGGTCTTCATAAACTCCTGCGGGGTCCCCGTAAAGTCGACGGTCCCGTTCTTGAGCGTCACGATGTGATCGGCGAGGGGAACCGCGTCGAGGTGGTGCGTGGCGAGGATGCGGGTCTTGCCGGTCAGATGTCGTCCGATGCAGTCATTCAAGATGCGTTCGCCAACGTGCGCGTCCAAGGCAGAGAGAGGATCATCCAGGAGGTACACATCACGGTCTGCGTAGACGGCGCGTGCGAGGCTGACGCGGGCCTTCTGGCCACCGCTCAGTGTGACGCCCTTCTCACCAATCTCCGTCTCGAGGCCGCCGTACAGTTGCTCCACATCGGCGTCCAGCTGGCTGACCTGGATCGCCGCCTTGAGCTCAGCCTCCTTCTCATCGGTGTAGAAGAGGACGTTCTGGCGCAGTGTCGCGTTCATGATCCATGCTTGCTGCGGCACGTAGGCGATTGACTTGTCCGTCCACACGCGACCCTGTGTGATCTCCAGCTCAGAAAGCAGCGACTGCAGCAGCGTCGACTTGCCGCACCCGGTCGGCCCCAGGATGACCGTGAGC
The DNA here is from genome assembly GCA_030849635.1 of Wallacemonas sp. MBr04. Lineage (NCBI taxonomy): Eukaryota > Euglenozoa > Kinetoplastea > Trypanosomatida > Trypanosomatidae > Wallacemonas > Wallacemonas sp. MBr04. Next base: position 36,200 of record JASANR010001433.1, on the reverse strand, counting down.
TTCCCCTTCGGGATGCGGATCGTCACGTCGTGCAGGAGTGTCTTCGGCTCCAGCTCGTAGAACCCATCCAGAGGTGGCGGGCCTCCCTTCTTGCCCTTCTTCCCTGTGGGCGCGGCACCAGCGGCAGGCGTGGCGGGCGGTGAACCGGCTGCCACATCCGCTGGCGCGCGCGTTTCTGTGGGGCAGGGGTGCAGCGCACGTGGACGGCACGTCTCGCAGCAGCAGAGCCACTGGAGCCACTGGTTCACACGGCCGGTCTTCAGCAGCGGCGCCAGAGGAAGCTTGTGTGGCACGTACGTTGTGAGGGCCACGTCCTCCAAGGCCGCGGCGAGCTGGCAGGGTGTCTCCGCTGCCGCCTTCTTCTTTGGTTGGCTCCCGCTTCCGTGCGTGTAGTAGGTCTCAATGTCCTCGATCTGCTCAAAGGCCGCGTCCTCTGTCTCGAAGAACCGCGTCAGGCGTTGCATCGAGACGAAGAACTGAATGTACGTCGTGACAAGCATTGGGATCTGCTGGAACGGGGCACGAATAATGGACAGGAGTGCGATCGTGGGGAAGACGATCGTGGGCGTCAGCTCATGACCCGAGACGCTGAAGACGACAAAGACCAGTGCGATGGTGAGCATTGGCGTGGCCGCACTGAGGAATGACATGAGCACACGGTACCGTTGGATCTGTTTCAGGTGGTACAGCTCCACCGCACGCTTCGCCTCGATGCTGGCGATGAACCGTGGCTCCCACGCCATGAACTTGGCCACGCGAATGGAGCTGAAGAACTCATTCGTTGCCTTGACACGCGCGTCGGTGGCCTTCATGAGCTCCTTTCGCGAGCCCGCCTGACGCTTCATGAGGATGCCGTTGGCTGGCAGCACCGCGATCACGGCGGCGACCGCCACGAGCGCGCACCAGCCGACGAGCCGTGCAAGCAACGCGATCGCAACAATGAGTGTCAGTGGCGAGCTCCACATCTGCATGCAGAAGATGACGAACATCCACGCCTTCTCCACGTCAGTGCTCATCATGGTGATGATGCGGCCCGCGTTGAACTCGGGCTGCGCGAGTGCCTTGCGTGAAATGGTGAACACTTTCTGGAACAAGAGGCCGTTGAGCGCCGAGCGGTACTGGGCGCCGCCCTTGGTGCCGACGAAGTTGTAGCGCTGCGTCGTCACACTCTGCAGCAGCTGGACAGCGAAGATGGAGCCAGCGATGAGCAGACCATGAGACCACGTGGGGTCTGAAACGGAAAGGTACGCAATCATCGCCTGCAACAGAAGGGGGGCAGCAAGCTGGCACGCCGTGAACGTCAGCACGAGAGGGATTTGCACGTAGATGTAGTAGGGGAACGTCTTGAAGAGAAGGCGTGCCAGGCGAAGGTCGCGCGGCGCGGGAGGTGCGGGAGTCGAGAGGTCGCTGTCGGCTGGCGGTGACAAGAGCTCCACATCCTTGACGAGCTCCAGCGTGCACACGTCGCGCCGGCCTGATTGACGATCCGCTTGAGGCGTAAAGAGGTGCTCACCATGCACCACACCGGAAAAAAACGGACTGTGTTCTGGATCACTTTCCGCCTGGGCGAGGCGCGAGGCGGGCGATACCGCCCACTCCACGCCCGCCATGACCGTGTCGTACCCGCCCTGTTGAGGCACGCCGACATAGCGCAGCCGGCCGCGGCTGCCTTGATCGCCGCGCAGCGTCACCTCGGCGCCCACCCACTTGTCCCAGCTGTGCCGGGCATCCAGGGCATCCGCGACGGCCTTCGCAAGGATCGTGCCAGCCTCATGCGCACGCGACTCCTCTGTGGGCGGGGGCAAGCATTCGGCTGTCAGGCTCTCGTGAGCGGCCTGGGAGAGAACGGGGTAGCTCCACGTATAGAAGCAATGCGCGAAGAAGCTCGCGTCATCTTCTGCCGACCGCACGTACGGCTCATTCGGGCCCCAAAGGTGCTCCAGAAAGGACGTGCTGCGTGCGCCAGACATTCCGCGTCGTTGTGGTGTGTCGGTGTGCGACAAAAGGTACGAGAACTAAAAGTAGGTATTGGGGGGATGTCTCTCTGCGCGCAGGGGGCGGTTATTGTTATTATTAATGTCGTTGATCAGGTGCACACAACGAAAGAACGATAGACGCGAGCGCAAGAAAAAAAAGAGAAAAGTGAGGAAAACAAGGGGAATCAACAAGGGGGGAGCCAAGTGGAATTGAAGTTATTATATTCACTGTCTCACGCTTAGGGAAACGGTTCACGTTTTTAATTATTTAGCGTCTTCTGTGGTGAGGGTGGAAAGCAACAGTGCAGTCAGTCGTTACACAGACGAGAGACTGGAAAGGAGAAGGAAGAAAAGTAAAAATGAAAAAGAAACAAACAAAAAAAGCGTGCACTACGATGTTGCCGTGAGAAAGAGGAGACGAAGGTATCTACTAAGGGGGACAGAGTTATTCAGTCAGAGCGATTCGATTGGCTGAGCTGTTCAAATCAGCGGACAACTGCAACGAGTGACGCGAGAGATTACAAAAAAAGAGGAAGGGAAAAGAGAGAGAATACTCAACTTGTTAGATAGGAGCAACAGACTTATCCAAGTGGCAAATAAATGAAAACGTGGCAAAATCCAATGCAGCACGTCTCACAAATATTGTGAGAAAAGGAAGGGAAAGTGACTGGGGGAGGGGGGGAGAGTGCACAGGTAAGTAACCATGCGGGGCAGCTCGTGAAACGAAAGCTAACAGCACAGATCAGTGCACGAACAAAGGGCGGTGAAGACAACGAAAGTGGAGGTGGTGGTGGGGAGAGAGGAAAGTAGATGAGTGGCAATAAGCACGGATGCGCGAGACAAGGTGACACAGGGGAGGGTAACGCACACTCGAGAAGCACAACAATCTGTGAGGAATGCTTCGGAAGCGGCCAGATCAAACTGAGAGCGAGAGACAAAGAGGGAGAGAGAGAAACGGTGTGTGTGTGTCCTAAGCACCATTTCTCATATGATGCTTGTGTTTTTCTTTTGCCTTGTGGATCTCCTGTCCGCAAAGGGATCTGTTTATTTTTGTTTGCTTTCATGTTGCCGTTATCGCGGTGACACATAGCGATGTGTCATAATAATAGTAAAATGGGAAGAGTAAGCCGGTGAGGAAGGAGGAGCATCCTGATGGTGGCGTGCAAGAGTGAGAAGCTGAGCAGATCTTCATATGTGTTTGGTCTGCACCTCATGTACGACTCCACGGGCAACGAATGCCATCCCATGTGCCCCACTCGAAGTTGGGAATGTCCGGTGTTGTTGAAAGTGGGGGGAGATCATTCCTCTCTTTCTCTCTCTGGATAGATCCGTCAGCACAGAGAGAGAGAGGTAGGCGCCTATGGTTTCCACTGTTGCAATAGCTTTGCAAGCTTGTCAAGCCCCACACGACTGGCGTTATCCGACAGCACGCATGGTGTGCCCTCCAACTTGAGTTTCCTCACGTGCGAGCTGTTGATGAGGCGGCCGCACATCTCGACACCACTGTACGAGGCGTCGACAACCTCCAAGGACTCCAGCGACGCGAGTGCAGCGATGTTTCTGAGACCGCGGCAGCAGCTGACGTTGATTTCACGCAACTTGACGCAGTACCGGAGTGCCTTGACGTCTTCGACTGCCGTGTGAGACATGTCGAGCACCTCGAGAGCCGTGGCGGTTTTCAGCGTGGAGATGTGCGCCAGGACGCTGCAGTTGTTCACCAGCAAGGTCTTCAACTGCGCGAGGTTGCCCAGAGTGCCCAGTGACCTGATCTTGGTCCCGCCAAGATCTAGCGTCGTCAGTCGCGCGCAGTTCGACAGCGGCGACACGTCGTGCAATTCAAGGCATCCGCGCAGCACCACGTGCTCTAGGTCTTTCATGGCCGACAGCTCGCTGATGTCCAGGAGCTTCGTGTCTGCCGCCGTGAACTGCTTGAGGCGCGTCATCTGCTTCAGTGCCGAGGTGTCCCACAGGCCAGGACAGCTTTGAACAGTTAACGTCTCCAGGCCCGTCAAATGAGAAAGTGGCGTGACGTCGGTCACGGCTGTGTACGACATGTCAAGCGCGCGCAGGCGAGTCAGGTGGGGGAGTGGGCCGATGTCGCGCAGGGCCGTGCACCGCGCCATGTACAGCTCCTCGAGTTGAGTGCAATGTTGCAGCGGGGTGAGGTCGTGCACTTGGGTCCCACTTAGCGTCAGAACGGCCAGGGCCGTGGTGCCGGCCAAGGGGCCGATGTCCCTGAGCTGATCACACTCCTCCAGTAACACAGTTCGCAGACAGGACAAACCTGAAAAGGACGAAATGTCCGAGATGGGTGTCTGCGCGAGGTAGATCTCCCGAAGACTGCGCAAGCTGGCAACCTCACTGATGTCGGTGAGGTGCTCACAGCCGTTGCATGTCAACACAGTCAGCGCGTGCAGGTGCTTCAGCTCTGCGAGGGACGTCACGGCGCTTTCATCGGCCATAAGCTCTTGCAGGTTCACCGCCCTTGTGAGCGGCAAAAGATCCCCAATTTGGGGGTTGAAGTCAATCTGCACCTGCTCTAGGAACGCACAGTGACGCAGCGCGTTGATGTCTTTCACGCCGGTGCCGCTCGCGTAAAATTTGCACAGATACTTCATCCCTGCGACGGCAGCGATGTCGGTCAGGCGCTTGCATTTCGAAGCCCGGATGACCTCCAGCTGGTGCGCACTGGCAAAGAAGTCAAGTGAGGTGAGGCCGGGGCACTCCTCCGCGTCAAGCTCACGCAAGGCCGGCCACCACGTTTGTGAATCCGCGATGCTGGAAGGAAACCTCAGCTGCCGGGCCGCAGTGCATCGCAGCACTGTGAGAGCCGGCAGTTGTGCAAATGGTGCGAGGCTGGTGAGCACCGTCTTGGACACGTCCAGCTTCGTGAGCTGGCGCAGTGGAACAATGTCCCGACGCAGTGAAAAAACCTCCACGTTCACCTTTTGAAGGAGAAGTGTGTGCGCATGGCTGCATCTCAAGAGTAACTCGGCGTGCTTCAGGCAACGCACCAGCGTCGTTGGTGCGTCACACGTGAGGTCAAGCAACTCCACGCTGGGCAGCAGCTCGGCGACGGCACTCAAGTCAAACTCTTGCGAGGCCGTGGCTGGGTCATCGGTGGCGAAGTGCAGCTTCGTGACGCGCGCATTGTTGACCGACACGAGCGAGCCAGTGGACCGGTGTGCACGAACTGACACTGGCAGCCGTCCGGCATCAAATGGCGTCTTGTGCAGCCACCAGTCGCTTGCATCCAAGTAACACTGTGCGGCCGTTGGGTCAGCCTTGAGTTGCTTCACTTCAATGTGTGTAATGATGCCGAGTTCATTTGTTCCTTTCCCGAGTACCACCTCCTCGCCAATGACGTGGCCACCTTCGCCTGGGGATTCCGTTTCGACGAGCAGGCGTGTCCAGGGCTCGCACAGCGTAAAAGCATGACTGGGATGCTCCATAAACTGGAGAGCGAGACGGACAGCCATGAGTGACGCTTGCCACAGAGGTGAAAATTAAAGGTGAAGCAAAAAAAAAAGTAAAAAAGCGATTTGAGTATAGTTGGTGTCCTCTGTGGTGCTGCGTCAAAGTGAGAAGGAAGAGAGGGTGAGAGGCGGGGAGGAGCAGATGGAAAGAGAGCAAGGGAAAAAGGAACACTTGCCGCATCGGCATTTCCACGTGGTTGCTTTGTGCCATCGAAAGGACCATGTGGCGGGACTCAGCACATGAGGCAGTGCGGGAGAGGCTGAGTGACACAAACACACACACACGCACAAGTACAACCGTGCGTATGCGTGGTCATAAACTGCATGAAGAAGGAGTCAGTGGTGAATGAATATTTAATTTTGGTGTAAGCTTCATGGAGCAGTAGTGCCCGACGTGTGTATTGCGCACACGTTGAAATGGGAAGAAACCCAAGAACAAAAATGGGATAGGGCGTGTGAGCGGCTCAAGCGAACGCTCCCACCAGACAGGTACGAAACTAAAGGAAACAAGTGAAAAGCATGCTGTACAATTTGTATATAGAGAGAGAAGGATTGCGAGAGACGCAGACAGTGCTGCGTTAAATGGAATCGGTTTCTGACATTGTGTCATAGATGTCGATCTTGCGGCCCCGCAGCAGGTCGTCCGCCACGTTGTCGGGAGCAGCAAGATTGTTCACTTCGACCGTGTCGAGTAGCGGGCAGCCGAGAATGCAACTGTTTGGTGGGATACCGGTACAGAGTGCGCGCAGCGTTGTCAGCGTCGGTGTGCCGTTGAGGGGAGAGAGATCTGTGAGATGCCGGCACCACGACACATCCACCTCCCGCAACACTGGGCACGCATTCAGGCCGTCCAGCGTCTTCACGGCCGTGTCGCGGGCGTCGATCGTCTCCAGCGATGCGGCCCCCGCGAGTCCAGAAAGGCTCCTCAGGTCATGGCAGCAGAAGACACTCACCTCACGCAGTCGACGGCACTGCGCCAGGCCGTCCAGCGTCTGGATCCCACTGTTGAACGCATACAGTTGCGTCAGCGAGGGTGAGCCACTGAGAGCGGACACATCTGTCAAGTGCTCACAGAGGCTCACATTGACGACGCACAGCGACGGACAGGCAGCCACTCCCGCCAACGTCAGCACGCCACTTCCGGCAGCATTGAGGGTCGTCAGTGCAGGGGCGTTCTCGAGTGGCGAGAGGTCCGTCACGGAGGTGCAGCCGTGAAGGTCAAGCTCAACCAGCTGCAAGCTGGTGCCCAGTTGGGGGAGCGTCTGCACAGCCGAGCCCCAGAGGCTCAGGCGTGCGATGCGCGACAACCCAGAGAGTGACGTGAGGTCAGACAGGTTGTCACACTCGTACAGCGGCACATCCTCGAGAAGAGGGCACGCGTTGAGCCCCGTGACATCCGTCACCGACGAGCCCCACAAGCTAAGCTTTCTCAGTGACGGCGCGCCCGCCAAACCAGCGACCGACTCCAACTTCCTGCAGCCACCGAGGTTGACCACCTCCAGCAACGGGCAGCTGTGCAGTTTGTCTGCGTTCGTCACGCCTGACAATCGTGCATCGATGTGGCGCAGGGACGCGGCCTCTGCCAGCGGTGCGAGACTGTAAATGAGATCGCACTGAACAATGTGAAGCTCAGCGAGTCGCGGGCACCGACCAAGGTTGTCAAAGTCTCGTGCGTAGCTGCGATTGGCGCGAATCACCGTCAGTGCCGGTAGCCCGGCCAGTGGTGTGAGGTTGGTGAAGCGGCGGCAACCAGAGATGTCGAGCTCGCACAGGCTGCGACAGTGCCGCAGAGGGTCAATGTCTTCGACGATAGTCTCGCTGATGTCCAGCACCGACAGGCACGGCGACCCCGCGAGTGCTTGCAGGGAGCGCAGGCTCGTGCAGCCAGCGAGGCGGAGTTCGGTCAGTAGTGGGCAGTCGCCAAGGCCGGTCAGAACGCTCACCGAGCTGTGCGAGGCGTCTACGCGCGTCAGCCGCGGTGACCGCTCCAACGGCGACAGAGCCTGTAGCGACCGACAGTTGGCAGCGTTGAACGTCTCCAACGTTGGACAGGTGTTCAGCCCTGTCAGGAAGCCGACGCCTGAACCGCTGCATGTCAGCTCGCGCAGAGAGGGAGCCCCTGCCAGCGGCGACAAATCCTCCAGGGCACGGCAGTCTGATACGTCAAGCACCTGGAGCTTGGGGCAGCGCTGAATGCGGTCCAGCACGACCACGCCCGTGCAGGGTAGGAACAAGTGCGTCAACGCAGCCGCTTCACCAACTGACCACACATCGCTCAGTTTCTCGTTGAAGCCGAGGTCAACCCACTCGAGTTTCGGGCACAGGCCAAGATCGCCGATAAACTCAATGTCGCAGCCCGAGGCGACAATCTTGCGCAGCTGCGGTATCGCTGCGAGCTCTGCGATGTTGCGCAGCCCACGGCAGTCCTGCACGGCAATCTCCGCCAGACGCGGGCAGCGACGCAGCCCCGCCAGACTCAACATGCCCGTCTCCGAGACGTCCAAGATGCGCAGTGACGGCGCACCAGCCACACCGACCGCCTCGCGCAGTTCCGCACACCCGCGCGCGTACAGCTCCTCCAACGCCGCACAGTGCCCGAGCGGGGCTAAGCTCTTTATCGGAGTCTCCGCAATGTGCAAGCAGCGCAGGTTTGTCGCACGGACCAATGGGAGGAGGTCTGTGAGGTAGCGGCATCCAGTGAGATCGAGCGTGCAGACGGCGGAAAACGGGAAGCTCGTCAGTGAGGACACGTTGGTGCGGACAAGAGAGAGCCGTTGCAGAGCAGTGCAGCGCTTCAGTGCTTTGATGCCCGTCACACGAAAGCCGCCAGCGGGGATCATCTCACCTCCGACAACGACAATCTCGCGCGCACTCGCAAGGGCACGTGCACGCTTTTTCAGGTGAAGCGTGATCGTCGACTCGGGGTCGGCCACGTCAACGAACAGGCTGGCCACCTTCATGCCCTTCATCACGGCGAGATAGCCGCCAAAGTTGTGCGCGATAATCGTCACGGGCAGCTGCCGCACGCCGAACGGCCGCTTTCGCAGCCACCACGCAGAGGCACGGAAATAACGCTTCGCAGTGACAGCGCCATGCGTGAACTGCTCCACAATAATGTGGTCAATGAGGCCCATGGAGTTGGTCCGCTTCTGCAGGCGCAGCTCCTTGCCCACGACGTAGCCGTTGCCTGTGGGAGATTCTACCTCGACCAGCAGACGTGTCCACGGCTCTGCCACCGTGAAGGCGTAGCTGGGCTTTGCCTGGAAATGAAGAATGAGTCGCGTTGTCATGGGGTAAGTGAGAGAGGCAGAAGGAAGAAGAAATAACTGGAAGCTGGAAAAATGAGTGAATAAAGGGGAGACAGGAAAAACAAAAGAAAAAGAAAAGACTGAGCGAATACAAATACCAAGTCGCGGGTTGTGAAAGCTACAGTTTTTTTTTGTGGTAGAATTGAAAAAATGAGCAACGTCAGTTCGAGGAAGAGATGATGGTGGTGGTGTGTGTGAGAGGCGTAGAAATTGCATTGGCAACCTTTGAAACAGAGAGAGTTGCCACAAGGGGTGAGAGAGAGCGAAAGCAAACGCTCATCGCCGTGCTGTAGAGAGAGGCGCGTAGAGTGAACGGGTGGGAGTGTCAGGGCCACGACATGCGAGTGCGGCGAGACAAGATGGGTGCTTCTCGCATGCACGCGCGAGGTGGGGAAGCGTCGCCTCACTCTGCTCCTCCCTCACCACCACCAATGAATAGGCAGGTGTGCGCGCACCTTCATACACAACTGTACGCATAGAGTCATGAAGAGTCATTGTCAAGACAAACAAAGAGGATGCAAAAGGAGAAAAGGAAACAAAAGAAAAAGGTGGTGAACAAAATAATAACTCAAGTGCATACATCAGATGGGTAGGTGAGTGAGCACAGTGAAAAGAAAACTCAGGTGAAAAAACAGTAGAACTGCGAGAGAAGCAAGCAAACGAAAAATGGAAAGAGAGAGCCAAAATAGAAATCGACGACCCAAGAACGAAGCAAGAAAGAAGAATGCCACGCGCTATTGTTTTGTTGCCTCAATTCGCACAGACACACATGCACCAATCTGCGTAGAAACACGTCAGGTGGTTCGCTGAGTGTGAAGGAGTTCGCAGGCAGTCTTCCGACGTGCTGTCTTCATTTCCCTTGTCGCATATCCACACTTCCTCTAGATTGGGGGAGACGGTGGGGGAGGGGGGCACGTTGCATTTTCAGGTTTGCGTGCCGTCATGCACCATTTCTGACAACACGTATTTGTCACGAAAGAAAGCAGGAGGATACGTTGAGTCTGCAGTGCAAAAATAAGAAAACCAAAGAAAAAGGGGGAGGCTGTCCAAGTCTCTCTTTTCAATTATGTTCATTTATTCGCAAGCTTTTCGATTTCTCTTCATTCGATTCGTCTTTACTTTATTTTCTGTGCACTAGGTAAATCGAAGAGAGGATGCGCAGCTTTTGTGTCCGATCTTTCAAGAAACACCTCTACGTGACGCGTTGCTGCGTTGGTTTCTTATTTTTTTTCTTTCCTTTGAATTGTTGTTTCGTTGTCGTTCAGAGGCGCGTTTTTGTTGGTCAACGTGATTGAGAGCAGAAGATGAGGGAAATAAGAAACGCGTGGAAAGTGAGCACTGGTCGCACGCGCCGAGGGTGAGCGGGGGGGGAGGGATGGTGAACGCGCCGCGACTGGACTAGGCAACAAAAACAACTAAATCAAGAACGAAACAAATGCTGCACGCCCTTCCCCCCAATACTCCCCACCCGTAAAGAACCGCTATTCGATGTTTGTTCCCTTGCGCTGCTTTTCATTTGTTTGTTGCTTGGTTTCTGTTGTGGAGTTTTTTGTGTGTGGTGGTGGTGGTGGTGATGATCGCCGCTGTTAGGCATTGAAAAACGAACCACCACTGCCACGACGGAAGCCACTGGTGATGTTCGGTAGAAGCGAGTCGTCGTGCGGGGTCAAGCTGTTTTCAAGATCGTCCTTGCGAGTCGTGCTGGCCCTCTTCTTATTGGGCACCGACGGGGCGAGACCCCACGCACTCAGGCCGTAGTCGTCCTCAAGCTGCGCGACAAAATCCTCGCGCTCGGTGGTGCTCGTAATGCGGCCGTTCACCAAAAACCCATCGACGTCGCGGCGGCCACGCGTGTCCATCTGGGTGTACTTGGAGGTGCCGTATGGGTTCGATGGGTTCTCTTCCTCGACGGGGATGCCCGCGACGGCATCGGATTGACTCTGCTTGCCGTTCGGTTTGACGAGCAGACGGTCATCGACATCGGAACGGTTGTTGCCGCGAGAGAACAGCGACGGCGCCTCGCCGCCACCACCACTGCCAACCAAGTTTGGATCCGGCTGGTAGTTGGCGTACTTTTTGCGGCAGTCATCACTGAGGAACCAGGGCTGCTCAGCCTCTGCGCCAGCGGCCTTGCGCAGCGCGGTGGCGAAGCTCTCCAAGAAGGTGGCTGTCTCAAGCAGGTATGTCTTGAGCACCTGGCCAATCTGCGAGGAGTTGTGCTCCTGCAGGCTCTTGAACTCGTCCTTGTAGGCCTGGTCCTTGTCGTCGAAGTCCTTGACCAGGTCCATCGCCTTGTTGTACTGAGCCTCGGCGCCGACATCGACTTGCGCCGCTTCCATCTTGGCGCGCTTGTCGCGTGCCGCGCTGCGTGCCTTGCCGTACTGCCCCACCAGCTTGGCGTGGTCGCGCAACGGGGCAATCTGCTCCACCACATCGTCGAGGCGCGTGCTGTAGTCGACAAAGGCGGTGCTGTCGCGGAACGCGTGCACAGCCGCCTCGGCCTCGGCAGCCATCTTGGCGATGGAGGCGTCCGTGCAGGTGTTGTCGGTGGCGGCGGCGTTGAGGTAGGTGATGAGGGCGTCGGTGCCGGCGGCCGCCTGCTGCGTGCCTTTCAACGCCGCCTTGGACAGCTTCTTCACCTTCTTCAGCTTCTTGCGCAGTGCCTTGGCATCCTTGCGCTGCTGCTGGATCTCCCTCTCCTCTTCAATGACGATGAACTTTGGTGGAGGCTGGTTGCGGATCGTAATGGCCGAGTGTGCGGGCATCGTCGAGCTGTCCGGTGCCGACGCCGAGTCGCGAGTGCGTGAAGCGAAGAGGTCGTCGATGTCTTCCTCGTCAGAGGATGTCTCCTCATCACTGTCATCGTCCCCGATCTTGTCTTGCACGGCTTCGGCCGCACTAGCCGCTTTCTCTCCGATTTTGTTTTTCAGCATCGCCAGGTTGTTTCGGACCCCCGCTCCAGCGGGCTTCTCCTCCTTTGGTGGAGACGCGACTGGGGTGGCGCCCGCGGCAGCAGCCTCCTGGTTGTCTGCGGCCTTTCCAGCCTTTTCAGCCTTAGCGGCTTTCTTGGCAGCCAGTTCAGCTTTTTTGTCTGCCTCGGACATGTTGTTGTTTATCGGATGATGATGGACGGATGCTGTTTGGGGAAAGAAGATGAAGCTGCGAGTCAAAACGCGTGGGACTTCACGGCACTATGAGTACAGCGGAACGGCAGGTAGGATAGTCCTGTTCTTTGCCTCCGCTTTGCGTTGTTATTGGTGGTGTGATGTGTGAGTACGTGTCAGGATGGCACCAAGTGTCAAGCAGTGGGCACAGGTGACAGAATTGAAAAAACCTAACTTGACGTTGTGTATACGCGCAACGAGAGAGAGAGAGATGGAGAACAGGAAGAAAAATTTGGACGATGAACGATGTCTTGTGTTTGTGCTGTTAACGTCGGCTGCTGATCACTCCGCAGGTGACAAGAGTCAAGGAGTATGATCAAGGACGATTACGAAACAAGAAACGTCTGGGAAGGAGTTCCCTAACAAAAACGGCCCACTAGCGTTGATCCAGGTCAGGGAGCGCAGAAGTGCGTGGCATCGTTCGGAGAAGTTCCTCTCTCAAGACACACTTCTCTGTTGCGCTCTACGTGGATTGGGTTGTGTCCTGTTTGTTTGTGTTTGCTTTTTTCCCCTCGTGTCAAACAGCCGAGGCCCAAAGATTGAAAAACAAGGCAGAGAAAAAAAGCGCGATAACGAGATAGAGAAACAAAAATAAGGAGAACGGGGAAAACGAGTGAGATCATCACCTCATCATTTTGAGTGCGGTGTGAAAACATAAACAATCGTGCTTTCTGTGGCTGTTGCGCAGCTAAAAAAAAAAGCTCCAGGCAGTGCAAAGAGCAAACAAAGACAGAAAACGAAAAAACGAAACAAAGTGATAAAGAACAAAAAGTGACGAGCGAATATGTTTGTGTGTCACTGAAAACTACCGAGAGAGGAAAAGCGTGGGTACGGGACGGGGTGTCCTGCGTGCGCCTGTGGGCATATCTAATACACAGCCTCCCAAGCACGCGACGAGCCACCCGCAACAGGCACACACACATGCAGTCCATCGCTGGACCTATGGGCTTGGCTGGCGCTAGTTTCTACATTCACTTAGAGTGAACATGTACCTATAAACTGTGCAAAAAAGGCGGAAAGAAGAGAGGAAGAAAAAGAAACAGGCGTCGGGCTATCTCAAACGGCGAAGAGAGTGTTCACTCGCTCACTCTCTCTCTCTGTGTGGGTGCGGTCGCACATTTAGTTCTTGATTGGAATGTCGTGGGCAGCGGGATCAGCCTTCCACTGCGTGTTGACGATCTTTGACGATTCCTTCTCGTAGTACTCAATCGCACGGTTCTCGACGACGAGCCTGTCCTTCACGTTCCGCAGCGCGCAGAGGTCAGTGTAGGCGCACAGTCCCGTGATGGAGCCAATGAAGAACATCATGACCATGAAGCCAGCTCCTGGACGCGCCACCATCTGCGCGCCAGTGGCCTGGCTCACGAGAGCGGCGGCTGTTCGAGAGACACGATAGGACTGGACGCCACAGTAGGTGCATCCACCGAGCACGGCACCCTCGACGAGAAGGTCAAAGTAGCAGAGGCGCTTCATGCGCTTCAGGTGCCACTTGTAGGCGGTGTGCGTGTCGATGCTGTTCTGCACAGCGTGCAGGCGGTCAAGACGATCGTAGCCAGACATGATCGCGACGTGAAAACGATAGTAGTAGTGGTGGTAGTAGTGGTGGTGGTGGTGCGATAAGGGAGGATGCTTTGTTGTTGTTGTTGTTTTTCAGGTGTAGCGTAACAGTCACTAGTCGACGGCGAGAGAAAGAGAAAGAAAGGTGGTGGCAACAGCAGAGAGGAAATGTGGAGGAAGAGGTGCGGTTGTTACGAAGCGGCAGTACGCAGTGCACCACCGTGGTGAAGCGACACAGATCTCGTTGTGGCGCACTGGTGTGTGGTCTCAACGTCTGCGGCCTAAGAAGAAAGAAAAAGGTAGCACGTCGAGAAACGTCTCTGTGATGGTTGGTTGTCGCTGGATGGTGCCGTGCCACGTGCACGTAGGTCGATTACGAAGTGCGCTCGCTGGCAGGGAAGAACGAGTGCGAACGTTCTGCGCGCTTGGGTTTCTGCTTGAATATAGGAATGCGTGTGAGCAAGATACTTACTTGTGCTTCTACATTTGCCAAATAGGAAACGAAAAAAGTAAACCGAGGGATGGAGAGAAAAAAAGTTGCGATAATTCAAAAAGGTGAAAACAAAACAAAAAAAGAAAGGGGTGCGCCCAGGGAGGGAGCGGCGGAGGTAAGGGGAAGAGGAACGTAAGAAAAGTGGCGAAGGAAAAGATCACAAAAAAAATGTAGAGCCTACATTTGCTATGCAAACCCAGAAAGGAAAAGCGTTCGCACAATAGTATTGATTGTTCACGTGCCAGGCCACTGGTAGTGGTAGTAGAACGAGTAGAGGATGTGTACGTGTGCCTGTGTGTGGTTCACGTGCTCGTACTGCGTGTCCGTGCGTGCGTGTGTTTACGCAGGCGGTGCCGGCGGCGTGGCCACGCCAGACTCAATGGTGGTCTTGAGGATCTCAAGTCGCTTGATCGCGTTGTCCTGGAGCGCAATCTGCTCCTTCTCTGCGGAGAGCGCGATCAAGTCAGCAGGAAGCCAGAAGAGACCCAGAATCACCACGAGCGTCGAGAAGATCGGGAAGGGCGTAAAGGCGCGACGGAGGAACGGGTTGCCAGTCAGGCTCACAGCAAACGAGGCTTCCTCCTCGGCGCGGCGGCACGTCTCATAGAAGCAGTAGCTGCCAACACCGATGATGCTGACGTCAAAGAAGAGACTGAACCGGTTCCAGCTGCGGGCATGCTCGATCACGTTCTTATGATACTGGTGCTGCGCGATGGCAAACTCGCACGCGTTCAGACGATCCTGATACTCAGCCGGGAGGTTGTTGTTCTTCTTGGTGGACATGTTGTGCAATAGTGGAAAGAAAGCGAAAGCGAGATTGATGAGTGAGACTGGCTGTGAAATCACACGCGACGAGAGACAAGGGGGAAAGAGGGGAGGGGAGGGAAGATGGGTATCGAAAAATGAGATGGATTTGCCCACGATGGCTTACACGAGTGCGCTGAAAGCGGTGTGAAACTTCATAGAGAGACACACAGTGGTGGCAGTGCTTGTCCGTGCGCTGGTATGGTGTGCACCTCAGGGTGCTGTTTGTCAGTGTTTGGCTGGTCATGGATTGAGAGAGTGAGAATTGTCACCTGTGCAAATGTGCATAATCGATAAGTAGTAGCGAAAACAAATGAAGAAATAAGAACAGTCTCAACGCGGCGTGGAGAGAACGCCCAGCCACGCAGGCCCATTGTCTGTTCCCTCCGCAGGCCCACCTGGCCATGCGAAATCACCTCTCATTTCGAAGACGATGGTGTTCGCTGGTCAGCAAAGTTCGCTGCGAGCTGGCAGAGCAGTCGCTCCAAGGCAGTTGGCTTGGCCCTCCACTCCGAGCACGGCGACATGACGCAACCAAGGTGACCACCGTGAGGCAAGACGACGTACCCGACAGAGCGATTTGCCTCCGTCAGTGCATCGAGCTCAGCGATCGGAGTCGGGCCGCAGCACGGGTCATCGCGACTGCACACGCAGAGGACTGGGATTTTGGCCCAGTGCAGCCACCGGAAGCTGTTGATGTCCACGTAGTACGTCTCGGGAGAATCATAGCCATTGCTCGGGGCGTTGAGGAGGTAGTCGTAGTCGTAGACTGTGTGGATCTGACTGAAGACACGCTCGGCCTGCCCAGACATGAGTTTTTCGTGCACATCCGCCGACAGACCGGTCAGCGATTTGAGTATCTCGACGTGACGCCTCGCGTACATGAGGAGACCGCCCGTCATGGACGGCTGGTACACCACACGGTTGAGTCGGCGGTTCATGTAAGCGTTCGAGGCCAGCGAGTCCAGCGGCGAGTTCACCACAAACGCCGCGTCAAGCGCCATGGTGCGGTTGGCCTGGCCCTCCTCTCCGACGTACTTGGACAGAATGATGCCGCCAAGGCTGAACCCGATGCCAATCATCGGCACGGGCGCCGTGAGCCCGCACTGCTGCGCCACCGCGGCCTTGGTCAGTCCACCCTCGGCGAACATGTGGCGCAGGTCGGCTGTCCACGACGCCGCCATCAGCTGCGGCTTCTCCAGCGGCGTGTCGCCAAGCCCTCGTGATGTGGAAACGCAGCAGTGGAAGCCGCGCGCGCACGCACAGCACACAAAGCGCTGGACGTAGTTGGTCGCCGAGGACGACGCGAGGCCGGGCACAATGACCAGCACGCCCTTGACGGCACCGCAGCTCGGGTCCGCCAACGCCCAGTCGAGGCACATCGGGTTGCCATCCCCGCCGGTTGTGACGACCCGCGTGTACGGCGGAGGCATGGCAGGTCGAAACGCGCACAGGATGGTGTGCGTGTGACCACTCATGAACCACCGTGGTAGCCCTCGAAGTGCCGCGAAAGTGACGTCGAGGTTGAAGGCGTTGCGCACGGCGACCGAGCCGGCCCAGTGAGGGCGACTGGGCGTTGACGGCGGCGAGTACGGCGGCATCAGGTCCGTCACGACAGTGGGCACCACGTAAAGAAAAAAGTCTACCACAGCGCAGGTCGCCTGCAGGCACAGAAAGCGCACCTTGGCCGCCAGACCGGCCATTGGCTTCTTGGCTGACTCCATGCGATAGTCACAAACGGTGCTGTGTATGCTGTTGCAGTTGTTGTGGTTGTGGGTGTGGGTGTGGAGCAGTGTTCAAATGAATAAGGAGAGAGGGTAAGTAGCGGTGATTTCAACACTTGCGAGGAACATGAACGTCACGATGCGAGAAGAGAGACCAGAAGGGAAGGGAAAGGTAAAACGTGCGTGAGTGGAAATGAGGCAGAGCGAACACGATGATAGTCGCAATGAGAGTAGCCAAAATATGTGGAACAGTACACCTGTCCAGAAGATCCGCAACCAATCCGTCGCGGTTGTCGATGCATCGCAAATCGGTGCTCGCGAATATGGTAACAAGCGCCGTGACCCAACGGCACACACGAAGCTTTGAGATTGCCTATCAAGGTGGAGATTTTTTTTTGTTTGCTTGCTTGTGTGTCGCACTTGTCTGCTCATGATGTGTTACAACAGAATAGCGGACAGAACCAGAGAAGAGCGGAACAGTTGAAGAGTCAACAGAGGTGGGAAGATAGGCGTGAGACCACACAAAAGCACACAAACCGTGTGCCCACCCGCCATTTTAGTTTACATCTGCGTGGTGTCTCTCCGGCAGCCACAGCACGTCTCTGAGAGCGGGGACGTCGCGCTGGGCAGTATGACGGGCACGCGCTAGCCGGCACTCGAGGCACGCCACACACCAGGTGGCTGCGGTCCCGTGAGCACGCCACAGAAGGCGATGCGCACTTTATTGACTGGACGCCCGGCCGCGTTGAGGGCGAGTGCCTCCAACTTGTCCAGAGACTGGGCACCATCGATGACGCGGCCAAATACGACTTGATGGAAGTCGAGTGACGGGCAGGCGCGCAGCGTGATCCCGAAGCAGGAGGAGCTGGCCTCCGCACCGCGCGAGAGCGTCGTCAGCAGTCCACGCTCGCCATGACGGCGTGCCAGCACCGTGTCGTGCGGTGCGTCCAGCACCACGCCGTGGCTATCCAGGTCCCCCATTAGCACAACCCCCTTCTCCGCATCCACGCAGCTCACGGCCGTGTTGAGGTAGTCCAGCTTGGTGCCCGTCACGGCATCCACGCCGCCCGCGCCCGTCACGAGCCGCCGAAACTGCGCGACAGCGTGCGGGGCCTCGTCGTCGAAGAGCTCCACCACGATGCGGCCCACAAGCACGTCGTCGATGCTGAGGTCGAGGAAAGCACGGTTGGCGTCCTGGTCCTCCTCGGTGCGATGGCTGCGCTGGTAGTTGGCCCACTCCTTGAGGCGGCGCTCCTCAATGTCAACATAAAGCTGGGTCTGAGGGTCCGCACTGGTGCTGGCGTTGGCGGCAACAGCAGCGGCGGACACCTTGGTCTCTGTGATGGAGCTTTCGCCCGGCATCGAAAGCACGCCAATGCAGCAAGCGCTGAAAAGAGAAGAAAAAAGAGAAAGGGCGGAAAGTATTCTGTGAGTGTGAGTCAGTCCAGTAGCTTGCAAACGGTGAGGCGAGGTGGCGCATGATGTGTAGTGAGTGTGTAGGTGACACCTATTGAAAATGGGGGATGAAGAAGGGTCGCATTGAGAAGCATGAGAGAGCAAGGAGTGAAGACGTCATGGTTGCGAATCTTCTTCCTTTTCTTTTCCCTCTCTTTCTCTCGCGTATGTGCGCGCACACCCAGAGAGCCGCTACTCTCCGTGACACCCTCTGTTGTAATGAGCCCTGGAATGCAGCTTTGGGGTGCAGCTTCGGTTGTTTGGAGCAGCGCTCTCGCTTTTCTTGTCTTTCTTCATTTTTGCTAGGTAGGGGGAACACAAGCTTGATGTTTATCATTCGCGCGGTTGTTCGTTGAGCAATGGAGGAGGAGGAGAAACAAATAAACAAAAGCGCCCGCCGACAGCGCTCACTTGATGCTGCGCTGCGGCTTCTTGTCAGCAGGAGTCTCCTGCGACTGCAGCCAGGCAGCGTAGGCCTCGTTCACGTGCAGATTCGATCCTTGCGCTTTGCGGAAGCTTTGGTCAAACTCGAGAAACTTCTTGCGGGACATGCGGCCGTACTGGGGCATGCCTTTGGTGAACTGTGCTAGCTTGTCGCGTGTGATGTAGCGCGCGCTGTCCTCGGAGAACTTGTCGTTCATCCAGTTGTCCTCCATGTGCCGCTTGCGCAAATGGGCGTACGGGTCCTGTCGCAGGGACGGCGGGATCAGAGCCGCCTCGAGAAGCTTCATTGCCTCGAAGGAGATGTACTTGGCGACTGTGTCGTCCGTGGGCTTGAAGCGACGGTACCACGGTGTGCGCTGGAACTCCTCGACGTTCGACCACGTGTTGAGTGAGGAGCGGCTGCCGCGCTCCTTGCGCTCGAAGATCTGCCCCATCTCGCGCTCAATCTCCTCTGCGGACCAGTTATTCTTGCGCAGCACGTCCTCAACAACAAACTCCATGCGATCCGTCAGCTTGTAGGCACAGCGCCACGACTCCTCCTGCGCCACAGGACGTGGATTGCCCGTGAGCACGGGGATGTCCTTCATCTTGTGTCCAAAGCCGAGTTCCTTGCCGAAGCGCTCTGAAGGGTCAAAGTGCCGGACCTGGGAGGCCACCGCCACGCAAAGGCTCGCACACAGTAAACGTCGCATCACGCCCTTTGCACTCACTCTCTTCTTTCTGTTGCAGTAGGAGAGTGCGGCGAGAAAAACAAGAAAAGAGGAAAGGAGAACACTGCAGAAGTGAGGAGGAGAAAGCTGTGTCTGTGTGTGTGTGTGTGTGTGAGAGTTCTCCACAGTGTAGGATTGGTGTGCGGAGCTGCACAAAGAGTGTTCGTTGTGTCTCAGTGTCCGCCACGCTTTCGCTCAAAGGATGAACAGTGTGGTCGAACGCGAGAGGCGGCGGGGGTGGCTAAACTCGGAATGTGAAGCGCACTTGCACGTGCTGTGTGCATGACTCTCTCCGGCTGGTTAGCGTCCTTCAACGCGAACGGCCTTGTAACGAAAATTCGAGCATCGATTTGTCTGTTTTTGTTGTTGTTTTTTGTGGAGGAGTAAAAGATCCGTCAAGTGTTGCCAACCACGTGCAGAGAGAAACAAACGAAACGAAGAACAGCAACACTAACAAAAAAAGTATGGTGACCACAACAAGGAAAGAGTCGGAAAGTAGACGGTCAACAAAAAGCAAAGGGGAGGAAAAAGTCAGCAAGTCTGAAAGGTTCCTAAAGCAACAGGAAGGAAACCAAAAGAACACGTTTCGTGAACCACGAGGGATGGGCAAGACAGAGGGATATAGATAGCACGGAGAGAGAGAGAGAGAGGACTGTCACGTGGCTCCCCTTCTCGGAGGGACTCTGATGCGTTCTCAGCCACTACCACGAGTCCTCATCAACGGTGCTTCGCCCCCACCAGAGAATGGAGCCACACAGAGGTACGATGGCCGTGTAGAGTGTGAGCTCAACGCCTGGTGCGGCGCGCGTGCGATTCTGCTTGCCCGTGAAGCAGAAAAAGACAAGACAGAGACCGCCAATCGTTGAGCCAATCATGCAGAGCCAGGCCACAAACAAGACCATCTTCGGCTTGCTATTGTCCTCCGTGACATCCTCTGCGTTGACCATCAGAAGCAGCAAAAAGCCCACTGTGGAGAAAATCGCGGGCATGCACATGGCGAAGGAGAAGCGGTGTGCTTCGATAGGCTCCTTCTGCGTGATCAGCACGCTGTCAACGAACAGCAGCATAGCAATACCAAAGCAAATGCCCGCCAAGACAGGCGAAGCGTTCGCTTTGTTCAGGATCATAGCGGCAAGCTCTCGGCGTGTGGGAGACCTCTAGTCGGTAGGCAACAGCACGTCACGAGCGCACAAGTGGAAGCGGAGATGATGATGAGGTGCCGGAGTGACCCAAAACAAGGATGTATTCAGGAGCTACGGTCAGAGATGTCGACGTAAACGCAAAAGGGGGTAGGTGAGATACGAAGCGAGTGGAGGAGGAAAGGTGAGCAAAGACAGAGAGGCTGGGGAAACTTATGCAAGTCGATGACTGTGTGCAATCACTATTGCCGCCGTGTGCTGTCGGCTAACACATGAGGCGTTGATAGTTGACATGCGGAGAGCCTCATGGGAAGAGGAAGAGCGGGGGGAGGGCGGAATGAAGCACACAAGACGGAGATCAGTACGGCTGTCCGCGAGTGTGCAACGGGAACCTTCACTGGTGAGAGAGAGCAGTGCACATAGTCATGAGGGGACTTACCTGCTTCTGCTGCTTCTCTCTCTCTCGACTTGCTGCCTTCTCTTTGCCGCAGACCTGACTCGTTACCGCAATGCCAAGTTGGCGTTCTTCGATAGGTCTTCACTTCGATTTGTTGTTGTTGTTTTATTAACGAGATGAGGATGAAAAATCTGAATTGTCGGAGACAACAGCCACCAAAGAATTCGCGGAATCACACGCACACACGGATAGAGAGAGAGGAGGGCGCGTACACACGAACGGGAACAAGAGCACAGCCAGGTGCAACAAAGAGGGGAGAAATATATAAGCCATCCAACGAATGGTTGCGGGTAAAGCGAGCAAGAAAAGCGCATGAGGATTCAAGGAGGAGTTATTATTGCCGTTTCACCACGAAGTTGTACTTGCTTGTTACGCCTTTAAAGACAACAGCGAGTAACAGCAATAGCAATGAGAGGATGGAGACTTCGATCTGGTCAATTGTTTATTCATTCTTTCGATTTCATTTTTTTCTCTTGCTTCCACATTTTTCTTGACCTTGTCGAACACTTGTGTTTGTTTTCTTTTCTTTTCCTCGCTCCTCACCTTGTGACTGCAGAGATGCGCTTAAATAGATGATGACCCACACAACGAAACAAAAAAAAGGAAGAAGAGAAAAAAGGACAGCCACTCAATGGCTCCACCCCGCGCTCTCCTCTTTTCCCTTTCTCCTTTCTTTTGTTCTCTGTTAAGCATCCAATTCGTCGACAAGGAAGCGTTCAATATCCTCGTTCATGAAGTCCTCATCGTTGTCGAGCCCGTTCTCATCCTCGTCATGGTCTTGCCTCTGCTGCTGTTGCAGAGGCGGTTGTTGCACCTCCTGCGGTGGTTCCTCGTCTTCCTCCTCTTCTTCGGAAGAGGGAGACGGGGACGCAGGTTCAGCTGCCAGGAGCGTGTCACGGCGGCGGCGCATGGTAGCGACCTTCTTCTCGACGCCAGTCGCGTCCTGCTGGAGCGTCTGCAGCTTCTTCTGCATGTTCTTCAGCTCCTGCGCGGTCTTTTCTTGGGACTTCTTGAGTTCCTTGGCAGCCTGCGTGAGTGCCTGCTTCTCCTGCTGAAGTTGGCTGGCTTCCGAGCGCAGTGACTCCATACTCTCCTTCAGCTCATCGTGCTGCTGTGCGGCCTGTCGCACGAGCTCGGCATCCCTCTGCACAGCCTGCTCCTCCCGCTTCACGCGGTCCACCTCCTCCTTCTGGATGCGCTTCGTATCCTGTCGAAGGCGATCTTGGAGGTCGTGGAAGAACTTGTTCGCGCTTTGGGCCAGCTCCTTGCGTGACTTTTCTTCATCCCGGATGGTCTTGCCTATCTCCTGGCGCACCTTCTTGCGTGTGTTCTCGGCGCGCTCGTCCTCGAGTAGCTGTCGCATCGCCTCCTGATCCACGCGCGGGCTGTCAGACTTTTTCTTCTTGCCACCACCACCGCCACCACCGCCACCACCTGCGTTGTCGGCGGCGTTGTTGTTGTTGGCGTTGTTCGTCGCGGCGGTGCTTGCGGCCGGGGTCGACTTCTCCCGCACGTTGGTCTTGATCGGCTCGACAAGGACGACGCCGACTTCGATGGTGATGCTGTCGTTGTCGGCATCCACAAAGCCCTGCGAGGGGTTGGTGAGGTCAGAGAACTTGATCACGTTGTTGAAGCCCCAGTCGTTCTCTTGGCACGTCGTCGAGAAGCTCTGCGTGCCCTCGTTGCAGATGGAATCATCCGCGTTCAGGTGGTTCACGACGGTGATGATGAACTTGCAGTGCACGCTGCCCGTCTGGCACAGGTACAGGGCGAGGGAGTCCTTGTTGTTCATGCACAGCAGGCTCCACTTGAGGTCGGCGTAGTAGAACTCGGGCGAGTAGTGGCGCTCAGACTCCTTGGCGAGCACGGAGAGGTTCGAGATGTTCCAAATCTCAAACGTGATGAAGCCCATGTCACCCTTCGTGTACATCTTGTCCCGGCGCACACAGAACTTCACCTTCTTCTGCTTGGCCTTCGACAGGCGGGCGCGAACGCGTTCGCGCGGGAACGCGGCGAACACAACGGCCTCGCAGTACTTCTCAGTGGAGTTGGTGTCAGGCACGCCCATCTTGAGCTCGTTGGCGATCTTCTTCAACGGCTTAAGACGCAGGTTCGTCAGCACGGACAAGAAGCCCATGGCCACCATGCGCTCCCACACGTCCTCCACTGGCGGGTTCTGGTCTGGGAGGCCAAGGACGGTGCCCAGCATTTGGCGAGAGCTCTCGGGCAGCGTGTTCAAAAAATCCATGGTGCCTGTCGTGGGGAGTGTGTTGGGCTGCACGCGCGACATGGCATCGTCGGAGAACTTCTGCTTGTCCATCAGCACGCACGCCTTCTCGCATCCTAGCCGCACCGCGGTCTTGACGATCTGCGCGACGAACTCGCTGTGCGGAGCGGATGGCTTGAGCTTTGCCTTGGCGCTCTCACTGACTTTCTTGAGCGAGTCAATGGAGAGGGGCTGCAGGAAGGTCGTCAGGTGCGTTGCGGCCTCGCGCGCCTCGGTGGAGCTGCTGACAGCCACCTTGCTCAGCGCCTCGTCCTCGTCGTCGCTGGAGGAGCTTGACGGTGACGGCGTCTCGACGATGGTGCGCTGCTGGAGCGTCTTGCGGCTGGGGAAGAGGTCCGTGCCTGCGCGGACAGTGAGGCGCGGCTCCGGGTGCGGGCCCATGGTGCGGTAGGGGCGGCCCTTCTCATCGGTGACCTTCTTTTCGTTGACGAGCATCTCCTCCTCCTCCTTCCGCTTGCGTCGCGCCTCATCGCGCTTGCGCTGCTTCGGGTTCTGGTCGGAGCCCTTGGCGCTGGAGATGGTCTCGCCGTTGGAGTCCGTCTCGCTGTCGACGTCGTCGTCATCCAGCATGTCCTCGTCCTCGTGGAACTGATACTCCTCTTCGTCAGTCACGACGTGGTAGTCGCAGGTGGTGCGGTTGATGAGCTCGTGTGGTGCGCTGCGGTGTGCGGCCGACACTAAGCTGTCTGTGACAACCTTGTAGAGCTCCCCGACAACGGCAGTGTACTCTGGAATTTCCGGTGACTCCTTCATGGAGCGGGTCACCTCACTCTGGAGCACACGCATCATCTCCGCCCCCGGCTTGACGCTCATGGGACCATTCTGAATGAGCTGGTACAGCGTCGATCTGTAAAAGAACAGATCCTCGTCAGAAAGACGTGGGAGTTCCTGCATGGTGAGGAAGGGGAGGGGGGCAAAATAGGGAAAGCGAAAGCAAAACAACGGTACCACACTGTCAAGTGGGGTAATATCTGTCAAAAGGAAAAGGAAAGAGGAAAGAGCGAAGAACAGTGACTGGAGAAGAGAGGCGTAGTAGCGGGAAAACAGTAGAGAAGCTGTTCAGCGCCTGCGTGTGTCTGTGTGCCTCTCACTGGTCACGTCGATTGCGTAGTGGTTATTTGGGGTTACTAAGGAAGAGTGGGATAGCTTGCTGTGTTAAAGAAGGCTGTTTCTTTGTTGTTTTCGATGCGCAAGAGAGGGGAAAATGAAGAGGAAGATAAGTGTGAGATTAAGGCACTTGTAACATAGCATCGTTGTTGAAGAGCACACTCAGTCGCCACTCGTGATGCTAGCTGTGCGAGCGCACACATGTGCAAGTCAGACACACTATGAGGAGCCCAGCACCCGCGCTTAGGAGGGCCATCCGGATGTTTTGCTGTTCTTGGTGCACCTCGTGTCTGCCACCCTCCTCAAAATCGGTGGTCCGCACGCGTGTGTCACGAACTCACGGCATGGAGACTAAAGCGACTAAGATGTGGTGAACATGTTGCCCATTTCCTTTTGAAGGTGTGTTGTTGTTTGGTTACTTCACAGAGTTCAATTCAAAGAGTCGATCACACGCACATAAACACAAACATACACAAAACCGACACGACCGCACAGCCCCACTGGTGTCACAAGAAGCACAACGAGGAGGCAAGGCGAGTGACAGCGAGGCGACAGATGATGTTGATCAGCTTACTCGGTCTTTCCGTTCTCGAGAAGCGAGCCGTCGCCTTCCGGCAGCGACGAGGCGTCCGCGCCCTCAGGCAGCGCAGCGGGCTCCCTGGAGTCCGATGTCTCGTACCACCACATGAAGTTGACTTTGCCATTAAGATCGGTGTAGGGCAGGTAGTCCACCTCCGTGCGCTGGAACGAACGCAGGTGCTTGGAGGTCTCGCTCACTTGCTCCTCGAGCATGCGCAGGTGTTCACGGCGGGCCTCGGTGTTCATTTCGCGGAAGCTTTCGGAGAAGGCGGCCGTCTCCGTCGCGGCGGCACCGCGCAGGTTCACGTACTGCATCGTGGACTCCACCTTGGCGCCCACAATGCCGCGCACCTCCTCGTAGCGCTCGCGAGTGAGCTGGCACACCCACTTGTGCGTCGCCGGATCGCGCTCAAAGCTAACAAACGACTCGCTGCGGGCCTGCTCCAGCACGGCACGGAGGTGGCGCTTGCTGTCGAGCACGGTCTGCGGGTCCGCCACGCAGCGCTCCCAGAGCGTGCTGACCTCGCACGGCTGGTTGCGGTACAGCACGGACAGCACAAAGTCGCGCGGGATCTTGCCCGTGTCGCGCGGCATCGGCTTCGCCTTGAAGCGCTGCTCCTCCGTGAACTTGAAGTTTTCAGGAATCCGCTGCGACGGCCAGTGCTTCATCTTCGCCGCGTTGTACACCGTCGCGTGCGGTACCTGCACGCCGGATTGGAAGAGACAACGAAGCGAGCCACGCATTTCAATGACGGTGTGCTTTCTTCCAGCTCAAGAGTCTGTTGCTTGGTGGTATGGGAGTGACAGACAGAGAGAAGAGGGAAGTGAAGAGAAAGGAGAGAGGAGAGAGAGAGGGGGGGAGAGGAATGGGCAAAACCAGATGAGAGGAAGTAAGGAAAGAAAGATGATCGCGGTTCAGACGCAAGAATGTGCGCGCGTGACAGTGGGTTTTGCGGTTGTCACTGTTGTTGTTGTCGGGATTTTCTTTGTTTGTGAAAAACATTGAAGGTTGAAGAGAGAATGATGAGCAAGAGAAAAAAAAACACAACCCAACAGAGAACAAAAAGGAAGACAACGCCAGTGGGTAAGGGGGAAGTGGGGAGTGGTGCGTGCACGCGGACTGGTTAAACGGTGGTTTCACTGTGGCGATGAAACGGATCGGGAAGGTACTGAAGGAGCTTCTGTGTGGCGGGAATACAGGCGAGGAAGCACAGCAAGTACCCGAACGCCTTGAACACCACAAAGCCCAGCTGGCGCACGTGCAAGTGTCCGATGAAGTGGGACTCCTCGTCCTGTGGGTTGACCTGGCGTGTGGGGCTGAGCAGCATGCGGCCGCCAGTGATGCGGCTCAGCCCGATGCCGAAGCCGAGAACGGGGGTGCCGCTGAAGTAAAGAAAGCCGCCCGTGTTGTCGCCGTGCTCGTCCAGGACGGACACCAGGAGAAAGTGGACCATGTACGGGATGGTGATCTCCGCGCCCTTGCCAAGGTGGATGACGTGCGGCACGTGAGAGAAGGTCACCTTGGGCGAGATCCAGCCGACCTGCGTGCGCACCAGTGCCTCCACCTTGAAACCGCCGCTCGCGTGAATGTAGCACCGGTACCGCGCGCGCGACATGTTGCCGTCCTGGTCCCGAATGGTGAGTTGAGCGTTGGGGTTCAGTGTGTACTGTCGACCAACGGCGAAGCTCGGGTCGATCGAGAGGAAGAAGCCGGACACCCCCACCGGGCCGAGGAAAACGTCTGGCGACGCCAGCATATTG
The DNA here is from genome assembly GCA_030849635.1 of Wallacemonas sp. MBr04. Classification (NCBI taxonomy): domain Eukaryota; phylum Euglenozoa; class Kinetoplastea; order Trypanosomatida; family Trypanosomatidae; genus Wallacemonas; species Wallacemonas sp. MBr04. The sequence goes on along the minus strand of JASANR010001433.1, from coordinate 9,759 downwards.
CGCGTGCCAAAGGCGGGATGATCGGTGGAGAGAAGCCGGCGGTGCGGGCCGGCGTAGGTTGCGCGCGGTGGCTGTACCACTGTTTGCTTCAGACCGAACGCGGGGTGGCTTGTGCTGAGGGGGGTGTAGCCGGGCTGTTGTGAGCGCAGTGTCCTCGAGCGGTCTTGACGAACACGGCCGAGATCAACGCCAGCGAAGTGCCCGTTGCGTCGCGGCGGCGCACCTGTGGCGCGTGCACAGCGTGCCCACGAAGAGCGCATCTCTCGCGAATATATATATATATATATATATAGATAAACGACGCGCGCGTGAAGAAAGGAGCAGGCGAACCAACAGTGAAGCAGAGCAAAAAGATATCTAGCCTGTCCCAGTCGCTGATGCCACAAATCAACAAAACACACACACACTCGCGCCATGAAATGACAAAGAGAGAGAGAGACAGTAGTAGGCGTAGGAGGAGATGAATGTGGTGAGAGCGAACGAACGCTGAAGAATAGGTCCTTGGTAGGATAGAGAGAACGGGATGCTGTGATGCTTGACCATGGTACGTCCGGCACATTCATCAAGGGGGACAGTGTGGGAGTGGGCAGGAGAGAACACACACGACAGTACGCTGTGCACACGGTCGGTCGTTGTATTCGCCGACAATGAACAGACCAGCGAATGGGCGTGTCAAGCCCTGACATGTGTCTCAGAGTCCCTAGGGGGTAACAGTCGCCTGGTGGAGGAAAATGAAACGTGGGCGTTCAACGGTTGCATATCAGCTTGTTTCCCTCCTGTATTCTCGTGTGTGTCTATGTCAGTAGTGTTGTTGTTGTTGGTATGTCTGTTTGTTTTCTGTGGCAGTGATGCAGCGGGGTCTACAAAACAAGCACACGTCAGGAAGCTCGCCCAAGGCAACAAATCACGCAACCGCGCTGCAACGACTACCCCTCACTGCGCTGGCGGGAGCTCTCGGCCGAAGCAGGCCTCGAGGCGCTTGGTGATGTCCTCTGGCACGGGTGGGTACGTCAGCGTCGGCTGCGGGATTTGCTGGCGCATCGTCGTGTACTTGGACGAAAGCAGATCAGCCGTTGCGAGGCCCCGCGAGGCGGACATCTTCAACGTGGAGAGGATGTGCTCCACGGCTGCCTTGCTCTCCGCGATGTCCTGCGGCTCCTGCAGGCAGAGCGCGAGTGCGACGATACCATTCGCCGTGCAGTGGCAGCGGAGCTGAAGGAACTCGACGTGTGTCACGGCCTCCTGGGTCAGCAACTCGCACAGGTTCAGGAAGTGTGCGTTGACGGAGCGCAAGATGGTGAGGGCGCCGCGCTCAACAAAGATCGAGCTGAGCTGATTACGCGCGGACGTCAGGTAGAGGCGCAGCGCACCAGACGAGTCGCCCTTGAGGTCACTCAGCTTTTGCTCGCCTTCGAGACGCTCAGAAAGCAGGAAGTTGTTGCCGTGCATCTGGAACACATCGACCGACGACGAGTAGTGTAGCGCGACGGCGGCACAAAGCCCAGGCAGGTAGTCCTTCAGGGTCTTGGTCACGTCCATCGTTACTGGCTGCCACGCGCGGTCGTTGGTTTGCGAGTTCACCGTCAGCAAGTACGCGGTCAGCTCGGTGCCACGCACCTGGGCCAGTGGCGTCCGCTTGATGAGAGCCTCCGAGTTGAGGGTGTGGAGCTGGAGGTAAACGTGATTTGCGATGGTCGTGTGCGGCAGACGCCACTTGTAGAAGTGCAGAATGCGCTCCTCCATCTCCAGCACATTAGTGGAGGTGTACGCATTGTCGCACACCTCGACAATCTTGCGCAGACTGGGCAAGTCCTCGTCCATCTCTTCGAACTTGGCCGCGATCCAGAGCGAGGTGACCGCAGCAAGCTGGCACTCGGTCAGAATGAGCGACTGGAGGTTTTTGATGACGAAGCCGTCGGTGAGCTGCACTGCCAGGCAGAGCGTGGTGGTCTTGAGGTGGAACGCCTGTGAGACGTCCCGCATCCAGCGCGTGATGATCTTGCGGTTCTTGAAGCTGTAGATGCTGTTCTTGAGAACGCGGATGTCGTCGAGAGGTGGCAACTCCTTCGACGTCATGCCCTCGTAAATGATGAGTGGATCCTCGTCTTTCTTGTCAGCCGGGTGTGACCGGTAGTCGAGGTTGCCGACCGCGCCAAAAGCCAGGCGTGCGGCGTCTGCCGTGACCGTTGTGGAGATGCGCAGTTGCTGCGGTTCCTGGGCATCACCTCCTGCTGCAGCCTTGGACATGGTGTCCGTGTCAACGAGGGGATATTGAGTGGGAGAATAAGAACGACTGGCCAGACCGTCAGCCGTCACGGATGTGTGCTATGTTACGGTACCAAAACAAATATGGTAAACGTCTGTATGTGTAAAGAGGACACACAGGATGCAATATACAGAGAGAGACGTGAGGGCAGGGCGACTCGCACACACAAATAAGAAAATTAAAAAGCGGTAAAACACAGAGTTCCGATATCACTACGGAGCGACTGGCATGGGCCGATGGATGGATAGGTGACAACGAGAGAGAGAGAGATGCGTGCGTGGAAAGTAAGGTATAAAGGCGAGAGGAATGCGGCACGCACGCGTGACATCGTGAAGAGTCTGTGGGAGTTGCTGCAAACTCAAACGTGAACACATGACAGAGACAACATTGCGAGCATCATGCCGAGCAGCAGCGGTCATGTGAATAGAGTCGCTCGAGGCAACAGGGAAAACAGGGAGTCGGTGTTTCGTCTGCAGGTTCGACAATGAACAAAGGAAGCACAGGTATGTGTGAAATGTGACGGAAGGCATGCATGCCAATCAAAGTAACGTGTGTATGGGGACGTGAAAGGTAGAGAGGGGAGAGAGAGGGGGGAGCGAAAGCTGCTTGGCGAGGGTCCCAGTCGACTCCTTGTGCGATATCTTCATCCTTCTTGCGACGTCGGATTTTCGTGTACGCCGTGCATTGCGTCCTGTTCTCGTCGAGTGGCCGGGACGGGCTGGCTGGTGCGGCTTGTGTTGACAAAAGCACGCAGTGAGCAGGAAGCCCTCACACGCGTTTGCAGTGTCTTGGTGAAACCTAATAACAAGAGAGAGAGAGTAGCGGTAAAGAAACCTGAGAATAAATGAGAATTGAAATACTGAAACTTCGAGAAGAAAAGCAAGGAAAGCACGCGCACCGAAACAGACGGGCGTTGATACCTAGCACGCGGATTGTTTTGTGTTATTCGGGCGTCTGTCGTCAACTTCCATTCTTCGTTAACAGCTGTATAAAAGCTAAGCTGAGACGCATTACCAATGACGCGTCGCGGTAGAGAGTGCGCGCCTCACAACGCCTCGTATCAGCTCCCAAAAGGCGAGGCGATCAAACGAGGTGCATGCGCGATGCCAGTGAGGTGCACTTCACACGGGCTTGGCGCACAGAGAAGGGGAGAGAAGGGGAAAAGGGCCACGATAAATAAAACGGGAGAAAGTGTAATTCGATTTGCGCGTGTTCGCGTTGGTGTGTGATGATGGGGTGGGGGGCGTGTATGCGTGCGCATGTGTGAGTTGTCTGCGCCTCGAGGCTGGCTGTATAGGAAGCCGTACCTCTCTTTTGACGCGCCCGTTCGATTCTGCCCTGCTCTCGAGTGGTGGCGCAGATCTTACGGCCCCGTGCTCTCGACGCCGTGTTCTCGGGCGGCCGATGACAGCGCAGCGTTCAGCGATTCGTCTGTTCCTGCGTTGAGTGACGCGCGAGGGTTCGCGTAGCGGAATGGCGCTCCCACATGGTCTTTCTCTCTCTTCGTCCACTGCAGTCGCTGCACCTCCTTGCCGTGGTGACAGAGTTCGCATGACGAGGAGCAGGAAGGACTAGGGAAGTTCTCTGACCGAGACGGCACACGTTCGCTCTCCACTCGCAGGAAGCAGAAGCTTCCACGGCCCGTGCACTTGTGGCGCAAGCAGGTGCCTCGCTTTGGTATTGGTTTGGTTTGGTTTGATTGTTGTCATTTTCAGTTGTTGATGGGGATGGCAGGTCCGCTCGTCACGTTAAAGGTCAACGCGTGTTACGTATTTTCCGTTCGCCTTCCTCACAAGAGGAGAGCCGGGTGAGGAGTGGAAGCTCGATTTACTGTGCAAGATACATCATGACATGAAAAAAAGGACGGTAAAGAGAGAGATAGACAAGTGACGAAATGCCATCTCTCGCGCAGAGACAAAGTGCTGATCCTTGCCTCGTGCGCTGCCCTCTTGTTCTCCGGATCCTGCTGTGTCACGACTTAAATCTGTTCACGCCCAGCGTTGGATGGCAAGCGAAGGAGCCACGTTGCGTGTGGGGCCAATCACCGGCATCTCTCCAACATCTCCACACTGCGTCGCACCACATGGAGTTGAGCTACGCACATCCTTTGTTTGCTTTGCCTTCTCTTCATCTATCGATCCATGCGAATCCGTGTGAGTTCATCGCGTTTGCTTCCCGTGAAATGCCTTTTTTTTTACTTTTTTTCTGTTCATCTCAGCGCGCGAAGCGGCTGGCACTGGAGCCTGGTGGTCGCGCAGCGCCGTGGTCGAGCACTAAGCAACACTCGTTCTTCACAAGAGGCAAGAACGAGCACAAGGACGACGAAGGTGAGCTGCTACTGCTGCTGCTACCGCGCTCACTCCGCTGTTCCTGCAGGCGTCGGAATTAAGTGTGCTCGAGTTGTGTGAGCGTCTTTTGTCCCACCTCGGGCGCACATCGTACGCACACAATAGCTCACGTCCCTCTTAACATGTTTAGTTGCCACGGTAGCTGTCGAGCTGACGATCCAGATCGGCGTGAGACGGCGCGGGGCCGTCATGGTGGCGACCGCCGCGGCCACCACGCCCACCGCGAGGCTGCTGCTGCTGCTGCTGCTTCTGCTGCTGCTGCTTCTGAGGCTGCTGACGCTGTCCACCGCGATCACCTCCACGGCGCCCGCCGCGACGGCCACCTTCGCGATTGCCCTCGTCCTGCTTGCCGCCCTTGCCGCCACGACCACCGCGACGGCCGCCACGGGACTCCTGCACGTTCCGGCGCTCTTTCTCGCGCAGCCGCAGGCGCCGAGAGAGACCGAAGCGGGCACCACCGTTGCCACCGTTCCCGCCGTTACCGCCGCGGCGACGCTCACCACCGCGCTCGCCACCGCGGCCACCGCGGCGCTGGCGGTCACCCTCGCGGAAACGCTCACGGCGCAGCTCGCGATCAAAGTCGTCGTCGCGAGCGAAGCGATCGCGGTCACCGCGGCGGAACAGGCCACGGTCGCCGAACCGGCGGGAGCCACCGCGAGGGCGGCGCTCGATGATGCGCACCACACGGCGGATCTGCTGGCCACCACGGCCGAAGCCTTCGACGCGCGTGCGGCGCTCGCTCACCACGTAGCTGCGCGGCGCGCGCTCCTCGTCACCACCGTCACGACGACGGTCACGCGCATCCGCGAGAGCGGAGACGCGGCGCTTGTTGCGCTCGTACATACCGCGGAGGCGGCGACGGTTATAGTCGTCACGAGCCATGATGATGATGATCGCAAAAAAAAAATCTGGGTATGAACCGAGAGAGAGAGAGAGAAAGAGAGTCGCTGTGGAAGTTGTTTCGTAGTCAGTTGGCTGGAAACACTTACCAGGAAGGATTCAACGTGGGAGGGAGAGAGCAGACGGGGAAGTGAATGTGAGTGACGACGATGGAGATAGTCAGACAGTGGGGCGACGGAATGGATGACGAGATTGGCTCTCTGCGGAGAAACAACAACACAGGCAAAAGGAAGCCTTTCGGGCACCTCTTCCTTTTCGTGATGTGGTCGTCCACAGTCGTGGCTGCCTGCAATTAGAGAGAACCAAACTTTGACATTCTCAATTAAAGTATCAGCAACTCATTGGCTGCATGCGTGCATCCATTGCGATGAGTTTCTCTCTTGCTGTCGACATTTTCACTTCGCTTTCACTATTTCGTTTTTCGTGCATTTGAGCACATGTGATCACTGATTCTACATGTGATGGTGCGTGTGCGTACGTGCGCGTGTGTGCTCTGTAGAGAGAAACGTCAATGATGGCACGACGCACACGTCCAGGTGCCCAGGTGAGAGGGAGAAACAAGAAACATAGCTGGAAAAGGGAACAAAGAAAACTGAAAAAACAAACAGTTGAATGCATGAAGGGCGGAAGGAAAGAAAATAAAAAAGTGACACTGAGGCTCGTGGTTCCTGTTGGAAAGACAACGCCCAAGAACGCGGTACAACAAGGAGGAAAAAAAAAACATGCGCCAAGCAAAGAACCGCAATGCATACAAAAACAAGTGACCACGAACGATTTTCCATTCTTTATGGCTTTTCAGCAGGCAAAAGGACTGCAAACGAGTGTGGCACGTGTAGAGAGAAATATAAAGTGATGCCGGTACGCTTTCGACACTCACTATTCACGGTAAACAAAACGAGGAGAGAGAGAGAGAGAGAAAGAGAGATGTGGGAAGCTGTTCACTTTATTCTTTGAGGGGAAGACCTCACTCTCGATCTCGGTGTGCATTGACAGTAGTTTTGTCTACGGATTTCATACAAATAGCGCCTGTGCTTTAAAGCGTGTCCAGCTCGATGTTCATGCCCTGCAGCTCAGTCATGCTGGCGTCACTGAGTGGAACCTGCATCACGGCAACGCGCTTCAGCGTCTTGCAGGCAGAGATGCCGACGGCGTTCTCCACGGCGCTGAAGTTCGCGTCGAGGGCTTCGAGCTTCGGGAGCGACCCGAGTGGGGCGATGTCCTTGAGCTCCTTGCAGTTGCCCAGCTCGATCTCGCGCAGCTCCGACAAGCCAGAGACCCACTCCAGGGACGCCACACGCGAACCGTTGAGGCCCACCATGCGCAGCTGATGCAGCTGGCCAATGGGACTGAAGTCTGTCAGGTCAGGCGACGAGACGACGAGGATCTCCAGCTTCTTGCACCCCGTCAGCGCGGCCACCGAGGACACGGAGACGTTGAGCGCGAAAAGCTCCTTGAGTGCTGGCAGCTTTGGCACAGCGTCCAGCGAGGTGATGCCCTGGCAATTGCCGATAGCCAGCGATTCCAGCTTCTTGCACCCAACGAGCGCATCGAGCGTGGTGATGGGCGTAAAGCTAAGCTCCACTTTAGTGAGCGCCGTGAGAAGCTCAAAGCCGCTGATGCTCCTGAGATTGCTGCAGAAGGCGATGCCGAGCACGGACAGCTGCGGGCACACCTCCTTCACCTGGAGCGCCTCCATTGGGCTGCGCGTGAAGTTCGCGTTCTGAACCGACTTGGTGATGGGCCCCTGGAGCGTGCCGGTGCCACTGATCTGCTGCGCGTTGAGGACCACCGGCGCCTTCTTGGCCTGCCGCGCCAGCCACCACATCAATGGCTCCAACGGAGTGGTTGGCACTGTCTTCTGCAGGTTTGTGAAGACGACGTGCTGCAGCTTGCGCTCGTCGCTGCCGGGCGGCCCGCGCTGGAGCACCAGCCGCAGCGTGCTGTCGCCAACGGACCGACCGAACGGTGTGGACTCCACCATGGCGCGCGTTGTGGGGGAGACGCCGTAAAAGGCAGAGGGAATGGACTTGGGCTCCGCCATGGGCAGGTACTCCATGACCATGAAGAGGCCCACCAGCTTCCGCTCCTTCGCCGTCAACGGGCGCACCGGCACCGTCGGTGGTTTGCCCAGTGCGCGGAACAAGCCGATCTTGGGCAGCTTCGGTGGCGATGGTGGCATACCCTCTTCGTCGAACGGAGGTGGTGGTGGAGGCATCCCATCCTCACCAAACGGGGGAGGAGGTGGAGGCATCATCCCATCCTCGTCGAACGGGGGTGGCGGAGGGGGAGGGGCGGTGGTCGCGTCGCTTGAGGACGGTGCTGCGCGTGGTTTGCCAGCGGCCGTGGGAGATGGGGCGGACCGCGCGGCTTGTGGGGCAGAGACGGCCGATGCCGGGGCCGGGGCGATGGACGCCTCCGTCATGGCCGGCGTTGCTGTTGGCGCGATGGCTGCCACGGATGAGACGGGCTGCAGTTGGATGTCACGTGACGCGGTTTTGGGGGGTTCTGGGGCTGACGCAGTAGTGGGGGCTGGCGCGGCTGCGGCCTTCGTCTTCCCCACAGCATTGAGGGCGCGGTGCACGTTCACCTTCTCCTTGGGTGCCGCCTTGGTGTGCGCTGAAGCCGCGGTCGTCTTGGCAGACTTAGCGTCTGGCGTGCCCGCCTGGCGCGCCGCGGTTCCAAAGCTGCCGTATGCGCGCGTGCCCTGACTTGGCTTCGCGGCTGTCTTCGCGGCGTCGGTTGACGCCTTCTTTTGGTTTGCTGGGCGTGGCAGCGTCACGTACTTGACCTTCGCAGGCTTCTTTGGCGTGACGGCTGACGGCGTTGTCGTGGCCGTGGTGGACGCCTTGCGAGACGAGGGCGTTGTCGACGGTAGGGGCGGGACAGTCGTGCTGCTAGCCGTCGTCGATGAGCGGCGCTCCGCAATCGGGGGCAGCGGCGTTGTTTTGTCTGTTGGCGTAGGCATTCTAATTAGTGACGAGTCAGTGGTGGGGAAAAAAGAAAACTGAAGACACCAAAGGGAAGCGAGGAGGATAAGCTGAACTATAAGTGTGTGAGATTCTCTGTTGCGTGCACAGAGCAAGCAGATAAGAGACCAAGCAGCATAACACGGTGTAATGAGGTTTGGAAGTTGAACAAGATTGGGAGAATTGAAGTGGGGTGGTATTTTGCCCAAAGGCTATGGTGTAAAAGGCATGGCTACTTGGGTGGCACGTGCAGTACACAGAAACGATGCCACGTTTACCTACATTAGAGGTGACCCTACAACTCAGCTCGTAGACGACAACGTGATAACAGAATGCTGATTCACTACACAGTTCTTGCTGTTTGGAATGCACCTCAATGTCAACAGCAGAGATACAACTACTTCTGTCATTTGTTTGGTGTGCCTTGTGGTGTCGCTGTTTTTGGTGTTGTTTTGAGTGAGATCGATCTGGTTCTCAGTACGATAAAAGACAAGGAAAAACGAAAATTACGAAAGAACAAAAAAGGAGGAGCCTGTTGTGTTTGTCAGTGTTTTCTTTTTTTTTCTTTTTTGATTGTGCGTGTTTTGTTTTGTTGTTTTTGCGAGTCTGCTTGTAGCTTCTTTTTGCGTCGCAGTCACTTCGACGCGGTGAGAGCGCGCGACGAAATAAAAAAGCGCGAGGCTGTTTTGTTGGGCGACATCACTCGGTGCAAGAGGGTGGCAACAGAAGAAAAGGGTGGAAAACGTGCTCCAGCTTGATCAGGCCACACTGCAATGAATGCACATGTGCCCACACGTCAAGAAGGGGGACAAGGGTATAAGAGTCCCATGGCGGTGAGCACACGAGTGCGCAGAAGCGAAAAGCAAGACGTAAATGAAGACAGGAGGCGTTATGCTAAGGGAGTAAGTGAATGCGTCTGCGGTCGCAGAACAGCAAGAAAAAAAAGAAAATAAGAAAATGAATAATTGAACGATCAAGTGAATAGACTGAAAACAGCATGACGAAGAAATGAAGTTTACATGTGCGGGGTCACATTTCCCATCAACACAAACGAGAGGACGGGGGGGCAAGCACGGGGGGCAGATGTCTGGTCTCCTCATTGGCCTTCAACGATCGTAAACAACGGCGTTTATCGTGCTTCCGTGCACAAGTCCCAAGAGGCAGGTGCACAGAGGGAGGGGGGCTAGGGAAGCAGAAGTCTGACGTGGCGACACACTCACTCATCCTCTTCGTCCTCTTCCTCCTCGGCCTCGGCCTCGGGCTGGGCGGCGGCAGACGC
>JASANR010001432.1:0-47110 GCA_030849635.1 Wallacemonas sp. MBr04 | reverse complement strand
ATTGGCAGCCGGGGTGGGGGCCAGGGGCGGGCAAACGCAATTATGGGCCTGACTTTTCTAGGTAAAGTGCACGGGGAACGGAGCCCTTCCCTAAGGAACTCTCATTGGCAGCCGGGGTGGGGGCCAGGGGCGGGCAAACGCAATTATGGGCCTGGCTTTTCTAGGTAAAGAGCACGGGGAACGGAGCCATTCCCTAAGGAACTTTCATTGGCAGCCGGGGTGGGGGCCAGGGGCGGGCAAACGCAATTATGGGCCTGACTTTTCTAGGTAAAGTGCACGGGGAACGGAGCCCTTCCCTAAGGAACTTTCATTGGCAGGTGGGGTGGGGGCCAGGGGCGGGCAAACGCAAATATCGACACCTTTGCGCTCTTCTCGCCGGGCAATCCATTCACGGCAGGGTACCAGATGTCACCAATCTGTGCCGCAGCGTGCGAATTTGGGTCTGTTGGAGCCCTCCGCGTCAGGAGACAAAAAAACGTCTGTCCGAAGCGCCGTATGCCGTACTCGAAGCAAAAGAACTCCCAGCAGGATTCATGCATCCTAATGCATGGCTGCCCTGCGCAGAGGTAGTGGGCGTGAAGGCGGGCCTAGCCCGGATCGCTCTAATAACTCACACGACACACATGCACAGCGAAGGAGAGAGAGTAGCGGTGGGAACGGGAACGGGATGGAAGTGTTGCAGAAGAAGACATGAGAGCCAAAACGTTCGTTGTGTGAAGCACCCACACGCAGTCCGCAACGGTGCGCGGCAAGACCGCAGACGGACGCTGACGGTGCCGCTTCTAGTGCCGGTGGACTGGAGACCCGGGAAGGTGCACAAGCCCGACTTCACCAGAATGACATTTGGAAACGTACGACGATCAACTGTCGCGCGCGCTCTCCCCCGATATTTTCTCGTACGGGACGAGTCGCCATGTGTAGGATACTCTTTCCTCCTTCCTTTGTTTTCGGTGTACAGCTCTGTTTCGCATCGTCACAAAGATAACTGTATCCGTTGTTCAGCCGCGTCTCGTTTCGTCGTTCACTGACCACGCAGCCGACAAGCTCGGAAAAAAGAAAAGACGAACCAAAAAAAGAACAAGAAAACGAGTTGGAACACACTCTTGTCGACCAGTTAAGGCACCAGAGCACGACGTGATGACATCACGAAGCGTGTCTGAACTGATCATTGTCTGTCTCTCTGCGGCATTTAACGGGAAGGGAGAGGGAGGGAACTACGTGGCTGCTAGTACCGGCGCACGGTCGCTCGCTTAGGTTTGGGGGCTGGCCTCTCACTGTCACTCAGAGAAGAGTCCGCAGTATTCTCTGGGCCAGCGCGAGACGGCACAGCGGGTGGCACACAGAACGGGTTCGCCGTGCACGCTGCGGGTGGTTTTTGGGGCTGTTGGTGGCGCAACACGGCGAGCTGCTCACGTGTGGCACGGAGTTGCGCGCGCACGTGGTCCAGCTCCGTGTGCGTCGAGGACAGCTGCGCCTCAAGCGAGAAGACGGACTCGTGCGCCATGCTGAGCTTCGCGGTCAGACTCCGCACCAGCTCTGCCTGTGCCGCCTCCGTGTTGGTCACCGCCGGTGCGGGTGCGGGTGCGGTCTCGGTGTGTTCGTTCGACGCCTTGAGCAGAGCCACCTGTGCTTTGAGTGCCTCACACTGCTTGAGCGTGGTCGCGTTGGCACCGGCGAAAAGAGCGTTGCTGCCCCGGGCAATTTGTAGTTCCTCCTCAAGCCGTTTCGTCCTGTCGCGCAGCTGCTGCATCTCGGTTTCCGTCTGCTGTTTGGCACGCGCGCTTGCCTCGGCCCTCGACTCGGCGTTCTTGCAGGCCTCGTTGAGTTCTGCGATGTGTGCCCTGAGTGCCTCGCACTGGTTCGCAGCGGCTGCATTCGCGTCGGCAAAGATGATGTTGGCGTCGCAAGCCGTGTTGAGCGCCTTTTCGAGTTTGCTCACGGTCTCACGCGAGCTCTCAAGGTCGGCCTGCAGCTGCTGTGTCGCTCGCTCACGTCCTGCCACCCACTCGGTGGTGTTGTCAAGGGCCTCCGTCATCTGCGCGACCTTTGCTGCGAGCGACTCACGCTCCGTCGCGGCGGCAGCGCGGGTGGTTGCGGCGTTGAAAAGGGACGCGTGTGCGGTTTGGACTTGCTGTTCAAGCGAGCCGGCCTCGGCGCGCGCGCGCTTCAGGTCGGCCTCCAGCTTCCGCTTTTCCGCCAGTTCGTCCAGCCACCACCGCTTCATCTTGGCGGCTTCGGACCGCTCCCAGCTCAGGTCGTTGTTGAGCTTGTCGTTCTTGCGCACGAGCGCGTCGTAGTCCTCGCTGGTGACGCGATCCGCAGCGCGGACGTCCTCGAGGGCGGGGAGGTTGAGCCGCTGATGCATTTCGTTGTACTGGTCCCACATGGAGTCGCACCAGGAGATGGCTGTGTCGGGGCTCTCGAATGCCGCACGACTCATCGAGTGCCAGCTCGAGGCAGGCGCGATTTCGGCAAAGACACTGTCAGGGTACTGCTCCGCCCACGCTTTCCCTTGCGCGGCCTCCTTCTTGGCAGCGTGCCGGTCACCGTTGTTGACCGCCGTCTCGTATCTGTCAAGCAGTGCCCTGAACTTGCTCATCGGGGCCTTGAGCTTCGCAGGGGTCTTGGACTGGTAGGTCCACTGCGCGCCTCTGCGGTCCTCGAGAAAGGGCGAGTCGCGGTCCGTGTACGTGACGCGGTGGCGCGCCTTGTGGACGCGGCCCTCGTACTCATCCACGTCCATGAGCATCGCGGAGACTTTCAGCGTCGTGACCGGGTCCGCAGAGCGTGAGCGGGGGCCGGGGTTCGGCTCGACACCGCCCACGAGGAGCTGTGTGAGGATGTCTGCGCGGCGACGGTGCAGGTCGCACATGGGCAGTGCCTCGACGCAGCGCGATGCCACCTGCGACGGCAGCGTCGGCTTTGTGAAGACAAAGGCACTGGACTGCATATCAGGAATGCGGCGCGTGAGTGAGTGGGTGGGTGAGTGAGTGAGAGATGTTGGTTTGTGTGTGTGTGTGTGTCAGTGGGTGGGTGGTTTTGTTTTACTCTATTCCGGTCTACGTGCACGGCACAAACGCAAGCAGACGCAGTGAAGATGAAAGGTCAAGAGTGAAGAAGAAGAAGGGGAAAAAACACAGGAACAAGACGCAGAAGAGAGAGAATGTGCCGTGAAAAAGAAGGTGTTCTGAGAGATTATCGTTTTTTCTTTTCTTTTGCGGGAGCAAGCGCGGTGTACGTCGCCCCTCCTTGCGCCTACAATTCACCATGATTGTGTGGAGAGGGTTGAGAGTGGGGAGTGTTGGGATGATGCGAAGGAAGCATGCAGAGAGAGAGAGAGAGAGAGAGACAGAAAAAAGGCCGAGTGAAAGTGTGCTAGTCGACGACGAAATGAGATTGGGGTGGCAACAGAAGGTCAGAGAACAGGCAAAAGGCGTTCGACGCCGTACGACACGAAATGGGTGCACGCTGTGGGGGAGTGGTGAGGAATGATGCATTCCCGATGCGTATACGGCTCGCCTTTCTGAGGACGGTATCGATCGCATTGACTCATTTACGTATCCTTGTAGATGCTCTGCAGGTGTTCTTATTTTTCTTTCTTTTTTTTGTTGGTGGGGAGGTTAGGGGGAAACACGTTTAATCAGTAGTGGTAGAGAAGCATTGTGCCTACGCTAAGTTCAGAGGCATTAAAAGAAAGAGAGAGAGACGCAAACAAGTAAGCAAGCAAGCAACCGAGCAAAAGGAAAGAAAAGAAAAGACCGTTTAATGCACGCACACGGGTGCTCGTTAGAACCAAATAGGATGTAGGTGAAACAAGGAAAATAGAATGGAACGAAAAGCTTCACCATGGCGAGTCTCATCTCGCCCGCGTTTCTGAGTTTTGCTCTCTCTCTCGCTCTCTCTGTCGCTGCCCTTTTCGTGTTCTACAGTAGACGAGGGGAGAGAGAAAGAGAGAGAAAGCCTTGACTGTGATCTTTTTGTTGTTATTATTTGGCTGTTTTTGCTTTTGTTTTTGTGGTATGTATTTTTCTTTTTCTTGCTTTTCTGTTGTACGACAATAGGGACATTTCGCCATGCGACGTCTTCAATGGGCCCAAACTCTTTGAGGGAGTTTGTTCTTCTTCTTTTTCTGCTCTTCAGTGTGTGTGTGTGTGTTTTCCCTCGGGCTCGCTAGTGCGGCAGCGGTGACTCGCACATCTCACAGCACACCATGCCAGGCGCGTTGACGAATGTGCACACCGGACACGCCACACCCACGTCCTCCGCCGCGTCAGCCGGCGAGGCGCCAGCCGGCGTGGGTGACGCGTGCTTCGGATCACCACCGAGACGGGTCTCGGTGAAGGCGCGACGCTCCGCTTCTGCGAGCGCCACCGCCGCGGCTGAGCGCCCACCACCACCACCACCAGCAGCAGCAGCAGCGCCGCTCCCAGCCGTGTTTGTCGCCGTTCCGATGTCGCCCGCACCACCGCCGCCGCCCGTGGCGAGTTGGTCGAGCAGCTCGGGTGGAATGGTCTGCCAGACCTCCTCCTGGCCCACGTGATTGACGGTGCTCGCGCAGGCAGTCGCGACCTGCTCCGTGAGCTGCACAAAGAGAGAGCCGCCATCGTGGATGCCGAGCTCGAAGAGGGTGCAGTCCTCAAGGTTTTCGTTCCCCGCCTCACCACCACCCGCGCCGCTGCTGCCGCCGCTGTTCTTGCTGTCCGCCGTCGTTGCCGTCGCCTCGTCGGGAGCGAGCAGCGGTGACGTCACGGCGTCCGAGTTTGGCGAGACGAGCGAGGTCACCGACGGCGGCTTGGTCATTGCCCCGTGCGGGATAGGGGGCTGCGCGCGCTTGAGTGGCTTGGTGCGGCTGCGTGCAATCTCCAGCGCCTCGGGCGCCACCAGGTAGCCGTGCTCGCGCAGGATGTACTCACTGAGGATGTGGCGCAGCTGCCGTAGCGTGGTGTAGTGGTGAATGCCGCCGTCGCTGCCGTCGTGGGCCACCACCTGCGACGGTGGCGGTGATGTGAGCGTCGCCGTCGCATCGTAGAAGTTCTTCTTGCTCTTGCGGATGTGCAGCGTGAGCTTGAGCGAGCCGCGCGTGAAGTAGGAGCGGTTCTCCTCGAACTCGGCGAGGAGGGCATCGCCGCACTTGTCCGCACAGGGAACGGGCTGCAGACGACGCACGCCCTTCTCCTCGACGACCAGCAGCGGAAGCGGTGCCCGCGATGCGGACCCTGCGGTGGTGGTGGCCTCGGGCGACAAGGGTAGGGGGGCGTAGTCGCTCGAAGACTGCTCCGGCATCAACGCCTCCACACCCGTGAGCTGCGCGACGGCGCCGATCATGTCGGCATCGCCGTAGGCCTGCAGAACAGCCATGAACTCCGCCATGGGCACAATGAGCATCGGTGGCAGCCAGCAGGCGGTGCGGCAGTCCACTGCGGGGTCGAGCCCGAGAGCGGCCGGTGGCGGCGGGGAGCCTGGGGCGCCACCGTTGGTCGAAGGGTTGAGGCTCGCTTCGGCCGACGTGGCCGCCGCCGCGGTGTCCGCGTGCACCGTGTAGCTCAGGTTTGTGGTCTGGCGGTGGGCCACCCACTCCGGGTGCCAGAGCAGTTCGGCGCTCTTGCCGCGCCGGCCGGCCCAGAAGGGATCGGCGGGGTTCAGCCAGGAGAGTTCCAGCAGCGCACCGCCGTGGGGGCAGAGCCAGCCGTCGTACGTCAGCGGTGGCACGCCCCCACGGGAGGAGATTGTGGACTTGTTGTGCGCGGCTTCCCGGCGCTCACGGATGGCGGTGGTCGAAATGCCCGACTGCATCCGCGCGATGCGATCGTGCTCCTCAGCGACGCCATCCTGCACGAACTGGGTGGCCTCACGCACCGCGACGAACCACCGCGCGACCCACCACGTTGGCAAGCAGCCGTAGTACTCGGTGAAGGCCGGCGAGGCGGTGGCGAGCGACTCCTGCAGTGCGGCCAGCGCGGCTTCCGCGGCAGCCAGCTTCGCGACGGCGCTCTCCGGGTTTGCCAGCTGTGGCGAGGGGTTGGCGGCGTCCGGGGCCGCGGGTGAGGCTTTGGCCGCAGCGGGTGAGCCGGGCTTGCTGCCGCCCCCACCACGACCACGTCCACCGCCGCCACGCGTGGTGACGCGTGCTGCGAAGAGCCGATCGCGCTCCTGCTCCTTCTGCGCGGCCGGTCGCAGGCGCCGCACCTCCGCCTCCTTCGCCGCCACCTCGGCCGTGAGATGGGCGCTCCACTGCTTCACAAAGTCGCGGTACGCCTTCTCGGCGGGACGCTTGAAGAAGCCGCGGTTCGGGTGGTGCGACTGCATCAGCTGCTCGTCGGTTGTGTTCTCAGGGACCTCTGCCCCGAGGCCGGCGCGCAGCTGCGCCAGTGCCGATGGCGACGTGAAGTGCCCAGCGTGCCACAGCGTCGGAAACCGCTTCGACTCGGCCACCTGCTGAAGGCGTCGCGCGTGGCGATCCGTGGTGAGGCGCACCGACTCCACCACACAGAGCGGGCACCGCTGCTTCATGTTGGTGACGGGCAGAAACGGCAGAAGGTACTTCTCGACCTTGGCCGAGTCGATCGTCCAGGCGGGGTTGGGCGACAGGATCAAGCCGCCACGCTGGTTCTCCGCGGTGAGGATGGACGGCAGGCGACGCAGCCAGTACTGGCGCAGCCGCTCCGGCACCACACGCACGGTGGCCTCGGGTCGGATGGAGCCGTGCGGGCACAGAAGCTGTTGCGAGACCTCAGGCACCCCACTCATCTCCCCGTCTGCACCGTAGCTGTCCGCGGATGGGGCGAGGGCCTCGATGAGGCCGTGGATTGGATTGCTCATCGCGCTCGGGACTGAGCTGCCAACGGCGGGCAGCAGCGGTGACGGCGCCTCGTCCGTTGGCGACTGCGCGCTGTCCGCGAGGTCGGGGTTGGCGTCACCGCCGCTGCTGGCATCGAGTGGCGTCACGTTGCTGAAGGCGCTGACAACGTGCGCGCCGCCGCCGCTGCCGTGGCTCTGGCCCCAGGCTGGCTGCTCACCGCATCGCAGGAGCGTGAACACCGCCGTGAAGCCCTCAGTCCGGGCAATCGACTTCTGCCAGCGGTTCTTCCCCTCCACGTACGTCTCCCATGCCAGCGTCAGGTCGTCGCTCACGTACACGTAGACTTCTTCAGGCGGAGATGGTGGAGGTGCAGATGCGGTGGCGTCACCGGTGGTCGGGCGGTCGGCCTCTGTTGTGCTGTTGCTGGGAGTAGTGGTCGTGTTGGTGGTAGTGTTGGTGGTAGTGGTGGTTGGGGCGAGGGCAGATTCAGTGGGGGCGGTGGCGACGGTCGGGTCATCGCCGAGGGAGCAGCCCCTGTCGTGCAGCATTTCCAGCGCCTGTACGTCGGAGCGGCTGTTCTGCGCGAGCTGCTCCACCTTGGCGGCCATGGCGGCAGCGCACAGCGAGCACGTCGTCTGCGGAGAGAGCTTAAACGGTGCCATGGTGCGTAGGAAGTCATCAGCGGTCGCGGCAACACTCGGGCCACCGGCTCGGGATCTGTTCGCGGCATCCAGTGGCGTTGTCTTCTCGCCCGCGGCGGCAGTGGCAGCAACAGGAGGCGTGTCCACAGCACCCGTGGCGAGGAGAAACGCGTGCAGGGCGACGAGAGCCGTCTTGTTGAGGACCTTGAACGGCGCCCAGGGGGCGATCATCCCGTGTGTGCAGCAGAAGGTGAACGGGACCTCCGTGAAGTCGAGCGGGAAGCCGAGCACCTCGCGCCGAATGAGGTTGTCCTTCGGGTCGTGCGAGGCCAGGACAGCGCGTGAGGCCTCTTCCGCGGCGCGGTAGTGTGGCCCGCTCGGCACAATTGCAGGCGTCGCGACGACCCCCGCCGCCGGAAGCGGCGCCGCGCTTGACGTGGCCGCCAGAGTGGTGCCGCCAGGGAATGCGGCGGTGGGGCTGATGGGCTGCCACATGGCTGGCACAGCCAGTGCTGGCAGCGCTGCGGGCGTCGTTGTCGTGCCTGGTGATTGGTTGAAGTCGGCCGTCGCAGGAGACTCGTTGAGAGCCCGCACGTTCACGTAGGACGGGAGCAAGGCCCGCCCGAACGCCTCCAGCCAGTCCGTCGGCACGGCGTACAAGGCCTCATCGCCCGCCTTACCACGTGTCCCCGCAGGTGATGCGGATGATGTGGATGACGCGGCAGGAGACTTGTTCATGACCGTGTCCACCGCCTTGGACCACGCTGCCATCAGCTGGCTGACGTGCTCCCGCCGGGCCTTCCACAGCCGCCGCCGCTCCGTGCATGCCCAGTTGGCACGCGCCACGTAGTCCAGCAGATAGCCTGGGAACTCAGCGGCTGACGGTGGTGCCGCGAGGTCGTCGTCCGCTGCCCCGGCGGTGGTGGTGGTGGTGGCGGAGACGCGCTGCTTGCCGTTCGGCGTGGCGGCGGCGGCGGCGGCGGGATCGAACGAGGCTGGGTTGACCATGCGTGGTGCCCCATGCGCGTCGCCATCGCTGTTGGCGTCGTGGCCCGGCATGCTTGAAGAGTCGGCCCGAGCACAGCGCTGCATCAGTGGCGGCGACGCGGTGCCGTCCATGTCTGGCGCACTCGCCGCGAGCCGATCGCTGGAGCGCTGCGTCTTGTCGAAGCTGCTGCCGCTGCTGTTGTCAGTCGTTGTGGTGGTTGGGGTGGGCGTCGCGTCCGGAGCCACACGGCGGTAGACAAGGATGTACGCATCTGGCGAGCTGCCGGTCGGGCCCGTGAAGGATTTCAACGGAGAAACGGTCGCGTCGTTGAAGTCCAGCCAGACGGCGGTGCGGGCCCCCTTGTCGTTTGTGGTGGGGACCTTGCCTTGGAACGTGTAGTGGCCTGAGTGGGCCGAGTCGCCAAGGTGATTGAGCACCCCCTCCAACTCAAACAGCTGTGACCGCTGCGCCGTCGCTGTCGTCGTGTGAGGGACACCGCCCGCACCAACACCAGCACCAGCACCAGCAGTCGGTGTTGTGTTGTTCGAAGACGAGCTGAGCTGCGGCTGCTGGAGCGACGCAGAGGCCTGCTGTCGGGCCTCGTGCCACTGCCGCTCGTACGGGGTCAGGTCCAGCACCGTCGGGAACCGCACGGACGTGTTCACCTTGCGGCGCTGCAGCGACTGCATGTCAAACTCAAACCGGTTGAGATGAATGAGCAGGACATCGGGCAGCGTGCGCAGGTATTGGTACGAGGTTGCCGTCGCCTTCTTGCCACACTCCTCACAGGCCACGTCCTCGACCTGCTCGGGCGTCAGGAACGACGTCAGCGAGTCCTCCAGCGTCGCGCGGACCGGCACGGAGAGCGACAGGAAGGGCTCCGCGCGCTTCACGGAGCGGCCGCACGCGCCACAGCGCCGGTCGTACAGGAACGTGCCGCCGAGCGTCGCGTCGACGACAGACTTCACGGCCGGCCCGCAGCTGCAGCGCAGCCAGTCAATGAGCAGCGCCAGGAACTCCTGCGCGTCCTGCTGCACGGCCGGATCGAGGGCGAGGTACTGCACAAAGGAGCTCGGGTCGACACCGCGGTCGACATCACCGCGGAGAAACGCCATCTGCGTGAACACCTCCTTCAGCCCGGACTGCGAGAGCTCTGAGACGGCCTCCAGATCAATCAGCGAGACCGTGTTGGGGGATTCTGCCGCCGCCGCCACGGCACCAGTTTTGTTCGGTGTCGCAGTCACAGTCGTGGTGGCGGTGGTGCTGGTGTTCTGCGCGCCTTCCGACAGAATCGCACGCCGCACTGCGGCCAGCGAGAAGAGTAGCTGCACGATGGAGTTGAAGTAGCACGTGTTGCCTAGGTTGCGCAGGCCACGCCAGAGGCACGCGTTGGCGGCGGTGATCTTGCACGCCGCCTCCGCCGCCTCCGCCGTCTGCGCCTCGGTCGTATCCGCGGCACTGCCATCCTTCGCGCGCGTGGCCGGCAGCAAGGCGGGGCACGGTCCGACGAGGAACTCCACGCACCGGCGCAGTGTTTGCGGATCACTGCGCAGTGTCTGGAGGCCGTAGAAGCAGTGCGGAGAGGCCTTGCAGTTCTGCGACGCACGCTCGCGGCGAACCACATCGGAGGCTGGCGACACGGGTGGCTCCGTGTACGCGGGCCCCGCGGCGGCGGCACCAGCCTTGGTCATGGTACTCGCCGCGTGCTGCGTGCAGCATGGAATCTGGAGGCGATACGCGCCACGCATCAGCGCCTCAGGCAGTACCAGCGTCGCCGGCGGCTTCACGGCTTTGCCCTGCACAACACTGGCAATGGCGTCGCCAGTCGTCGTGGCAGTTGTGGCGGCCGTGCTGCGGTTGTCGTGGTGGTCGTCATTGATGGCGTTGTTGATGGTGTTGTTGATGTTGGACGTCATGACTGTCCCGGCCGCCACACTGGCAGACGCGGTCACCGCCTGGGGAGCAACGGATCCGGACACGACGCCCTGGACCACACCATGCGGCGTGACCTTGCCCACAGCTGGCGTCGACTCGGGTGAGAGAGAGGGCACCGCAGGCTTTGGGCGTGGAATGTAGTGGTGCACGGCCGCTGTGAGGCTCACGTTGGGCACGAAGTCGGCATCGCGGCAGAGGCGTACCACGCTCGTCGCCCACTGGTCCACGCTGCCGGTGGCACCGGGTGGGTTCGTCCCTTCAGCTGGTGCCGTGGTGGTTGCGCTCATTTGGTATTCACGGGATGGGAGGGAAGGGGAGGGGGGAGACCACGAGTGGAAGGTGACGCAAAAAGAGACGAGAAAGAGGTAGAAAAAGCAAGAAGCAAAAAAGGGGGGAGATGATGATGATGATGATGAAAAATAGGAACGGCACGTTAGTCAACTACGTTTCTCTTGCTGTTGTTGTTGTTTGGTGGATCGGTGAGTGGATGCTAGGAAAAGGAGAAGCAACAGTAAACGACACAGGAGAAAGCGAATATACAAAAATAAAAAGGGACTACGAGAAGTGGAGAACAGGAAATGCGGGCCAAATGAAAGCAGAGAGATGCGACGCGATGGAGAGGAGGAGAGAAGAACGATATGTGGAGTACGTAAAACAGTAGGTGGAAGTTTTCAGCTCTTCCATGACAAATGGTTTCGCGACACGGGGTTGTGGACTGTCCCTTGTCTCAACACTGACACCTCCTTATCAAGTCACGTTGTCCAAATGACGTGGTCGCCAGTTGATTAGGACGCGTATTCTTCTGTTGTTTGGGTGTGCGTGTTTTTTAAACAGTACTGCGTAGAGATTAGCGAGTGTTTCTGTGAGAGAAAAAAACAGAAAAGCCACAACGGGTTGAAAGTTGTGTGCCTATCTGTCTGTATGTGTGTGTGTGTGTGTGTGTGTGTGTGTGTGTGTGTGTTTATCGGGGCTCTTTTTGTTTTTTTTATTGGAGCATCACGACGAGTGGAAACTGGTCGGAAAGCGACACGGCCACCGCTTCCGGGGCGGGCGTTGACTTATCCACCTCCTCGAGCGCGCGCGTCACCTCTGCCAGCTGCTGCGCCACAGCTTCAGCCGACTCTATCGCTTCAGCCGGCTCTGGCGCGTCATCCTCATCCTCAGCCGCATCGTCCGCAGACACGGAGGGTGTGGCTGGCATGGAGGACTCGCTGGTCGGCTGCGGCGGGGCCGCAAGTCGGCGCAGCTTGCGCGCGAGCCCAAAGCGCCTCTTCTCCAGCTTCCGGCGGCGCGCGTGCACCAGTCGCTCGTGATGCCAGGCACGCTCCCAGGCATCCGTCACGGGAACCGTCACAAAAGGCTTCACGACGATGACGCGGCAGCGGCGGTAGCGCTGGAGAAAGCTGTAGTGGCGCGTGTGCGTGCGTGTGGTGCGACCGCGGCAGAGGAGGCAGCGCTGGAACCGGCCCGCCACCTCGGGGAGAGAGAGTAAGGCGTTGTCTGGTGCGGCTGGCGTTGTCGGCAGTCGCCAAGACTTGTGCGTGCGGTCAAAAATCGCGGTCAGCGGCAGCGGCGTGCCCACAGCAGTCGCCGGCACAATAACGGTGTCGTTGTCCGTGATCGCTTCCTCTACTTCTGCTTCTGCTGCTTCTGCTGATCCCGTGTCGTCGTTCACGGCACGACGCGCCGCGAGGGGCGAGGGCACAAAGTAGTAGTAGTTCGTCCGTTGCGCGCCGTGCGGGCGGAGTGTGTTGGTGGTGCGTTCCTGCGCAGGCGGCGCCCCAGCACGCACCCAGGCATCCTCAAAGTGCGCGACAGCGTCGTCCCGGCCCATGAAGAGGTTGCCGCAGACGACATCAGGCTGCACAACGCGGGTCAAGAAGCCCATGGCCGCCTCACGATGCGGCTCGAGGTGCCCTTTGGCTCTCGCGGCTGAGGCAGTGGATGGCGCTGCGGACGAGGACGGTGCGGCCAGTGTGAAGGGGCTGCCGTCTAAGCTCACCTCCGCCGTCGTCAGGACACCGCCATCCAGGCCGAGACTCTTGCCACGGTAGGAGAGGTCCACCGTGGAGAGCACGAACTGCGCCGACTGTGTTGCCCGATTTCCCTCCTTCCTTTTGTTGTGCTTGTCGCTGCTCTCGCTCTCGCCGTCGGTTGCGGTGGCCCAGCTCATCAACGCGGACACCCCCGGCCCGCTCGGTAGCAGTTGTGCCTCCAGGCCGCAGCCCTCGCGCAGAAACAGTTGGACTTGCCCACACCGCCCGTTGTCCGCCGCACCGATGAGCGTATAGCGAGGCGACGATGTTGGCGATGACGATGAAGGCGATGACGGCACAACGGCTGCGGCCTCCGCTGCGCTGGGCGGAGACACGTCACCATCCTCTGGTGTCTCTGACTGCCCGGCGGGGTTTGCCAGGCGATGGAGCACGTCTTCGTGCACAAGCTCCAGCCCTTGTGTGCCGTCCACGCGGTCCGTCACACCACCGCTCTCGCCATTGCACAGCGCACGACTGAGAGCCTGCGTGGAGTTCTGCAGCGCGACGATGTCCGGCGCGCAGCGCGTGATGGTCTCCACAATCCATGGGATGCGATTTGCAAAAGCAAGACGGCGACGGCAGTGGCGGTGGGTGGTCTCCATCGCATCCACCTCCCAAGAAAGCAGCCGCAGTGGTGGTGGTGGTGGCGCCGCGGAGGCGAGCGCACGTGCGTGAGTGCCCCTACGTGACTGTGGAGCTGTTGTTGTTGGTGAGGGGCTCGCACGCATGGTCGTGTCGTCGACTGACGGCGTGGCGGGTGAGAGTGCAACGGGTGTGCGTCGAAAGAGACCGTTCTGGAGAGGGGAGGCTGGCCACACTCGCGTAGCCCGCGATCGCACCACACCGGCACACACTTTGAGGGGCATTGCTGTGGACGAAACCGTCTGTGTCTGTGTTCAGATGTCAGGTGCCTTCTCGGCGTCCGTGTTCGCTTTGATTCTTGTTCCTGTAACCGCCAGAGAGAGAGAGAGAGAATGAGAGAGAGAGAAAGTGAGAGAAATGAGTGCTGCGTTGCGTGAAGAGGTTTTGACGCAAGAGCCACATTCTGTGCGAGGAGATCGCCCAGTCATAGTCAAACACAGGCATGCATATGAGCAAGTTTTGTATTTTGCTGTGTTTCTCTCTTTTCTGTTGTTGTTGCTGGTGTTGTTGTGTGCGCGTGAATTGGCAGTCTGTGACGAAAATGAGATANTGCAGGAGAGCGTCCAGGAAGCACGCGGTGCCCTCCTCCTCACCGCCGACCTCGTAGAAGCCGCGCTCAGGAAGTGGGTCGCGCTGGGGATCCATCCCCGCGTGCGGCTTCGTGGAGAGCGAGACGAACTGCATGGGTGGAAACTGCCAGAGCGGACGATCCACACTCGCAGGGACATCGCCAAAGCCGAGCGCACGATCGAGGGAGAAGTGCCGCGTGGGCCCAAGCTCATCGGCGTGATGCTGCAGCCACCGCACGCACGTGGCCTTGTCAATGCCCCGGCGGTGGATGCACACGCTGTTGGGCTGGCTCTTGATCTCCAGCCCCAGGAGCGTCAGTCGGGCACGTGCGCCGGCGCCTTTGGCGGCACAGGTCGGGCAGCACGCCCACGCCGCGGACGGAGAGCCGGCACCGGATTCAGGGAAGATGGCGTCGTAGAAACGCATCGGTATGCCCATGACCACCACCTGCGCGGCCGGCATCGCCCGGCGCCGCTCCGCATCCTCGCACGGGGCCACCAGCTCCCCGGCATCCACCGCCTGCGCGTCCACAAGGGCGTCGTTTGTTTCCGCGAGGTAGCTGCCGTGCGTGGTCAGCAGGACCTCGTCAAAGACACGTAGGGCGTCGAAGCAGAGCGGCACGAGCGGGGAGGACCTGCTGGTCATCGCCTCGAGCACGCCGGGTTGCGTCGCGCGGATCTCCTCCAGGCAGCGCCGGAGCATCTCCGTGTACACAGCGTGGTACTTGGTGCTGAGGCAGTCCTCGAAAAACGCCTGGGCGGCGTGCACGTCGTGGCCCGAGACGAACGACGCGTGCTCAAAGAAGCGAATAACGGCTTGACGGCCCTCCGTGACGGCGGCATCGCGCACTTCGGCATCGAGCGTCGTTGGGGCGTGGACAGCCGGTGCGTGGGCGGTGTGATCGGCAACCGTGCGTGCCCCAGCGGTCAGGCGGTACGCCTCCCACTCCTCCAGCCCAATGGCGGGTGGCGGCAGGGTCGTCGCGGCGGACTGCGACATGTCTGCCCACACAGCACGCGGGTCACGGCTGCGGAAGAGAGCCGCGCCAGTGAAGCCACACACGAGCAGCGCACCAGGCACGGTGGTCTCTGATGCGGCTGTTGACGTTGTTGTTGTCGCGTCAGACGGCAGCGCAGGAGAAGAGCCGTAGAGGGCGGGTGCGAGGTCGTCGTACATCTGCCGCCAAATGCGCCGGCCTGCGGTCGACACCACACAGAGAGAGCCGCCCAGCGTGATAAAGCGGCGCAGCGCTGGCAAGCAGCTGTGGTAGGGGTGCGATAGAGCAGGGGCGTGGCTGAAGTGGTTGATGCTGTCCGAGAAGGAAAAGTACTTGCCGCCGGCTTTGGTTGGGGTGGGAGTGAGGGTGCCGTCCATGTCGGCCACGAGCCAGTGACCCGAGTACATGTCTCCCAAGAAAGAAAGAAAAAAATCGGGGAATAGAGCAGAGGGGAATATCACCCAGAAAGAAAGAAAGAGAGAGAGACGCGTGTGATATGTAGGTTGATCAGGACTTGTGACAAGATGAGTAAGGGAAAGAGACGAGAGGAAATAGGTGCTGTGCGTCTGTGTAGAGTGGTTGTTGTCGTCGTTGCTGTTGCGTGTATACGATGAGGGCTTGCGGAATCAACGACAGAGTGGGAAGGGAGGGAGGCCATCATTTCGTTTTCTTGTGGTTTCTCTCTGTCTTTGCAGAGGGCTGCCGAAGTGTGTGTGTCTCTTTCTGTGTGGTGAAAGCACTCCAACGTGGGTCACGCGTCACCAGAGAGTACCGATGATGTTGTTGCTGCTTTCCGTTTTTCTTTTCGTGTGACAGCTCGCCTCCGTATTGTCTCAAAAAAAAAACAGGAGAGAACACGGATGACGAGTGAACGCCCAAACGAGGAGATATAGACGGGAGTGAATAAGAAAAATTAACGGAACCCACTTCGAAAGAAACAACAGAGAGAGGGAAAACAGAAACGTTTTTTTTTTCAGTTAGCACAGCGAAACCAAAGGAGGAAGTGCTCAACTGCGTTTTTTTGTGCAAGTTTTTCCTTTTCTCTTTTCTGTTTTATTCTCTTTGCTGTTCCCAGACACACACATGTGCACACATGCACAGCCTTACATCCGCTCCTGGATGGCCTTCTCGAGCTTCACGGTGTCCTTGTTGAAGTTGCGAATACCCTCGGCGAGCTTCTCCACAGCCATGGGATCCTCGTTGTGGTGCCAGAGGAACTCGGCCTGCGAGAGCTCGGGCAGCTTGGGCTCGGCCTCGGGCTTGCTGGCGTCGAGCTTGCGGGTCAGGTGGGCGTCGCTCTTGGCCAGCTCCTCCAGCAACTTGGGGGAGATGGTGAGCTTATCGCAGCCGGCGAGTTCAAGGATCTCATCCACGTTACGGAACGACGCGCCCATGACGATCGTCTTGTAGCCGTGTGCCTTGTAGTAGTTGTAGATTTTGGTGACCGAGACGACGCCGGGATCCGCCGCACCAGTGAAGGATGCGGCCTTCTCGGGCTCCGCCTTCTTGTGCCAGTCGAGGATGCGGCCGACGAAGGGGGAGATGAGGGAGACGTGCGCCTGTGCACACGCGACGGCCTGCGCAAAGGAGAAGAGCAGCGTCAGGTTGCACGCGATCTTCTCCTTCTCCAGCTCGCGAGCGGCTTGGATGCCCTCCCACGTGGAGGCGATCTTGATGTAGATGCGGTCGCGCGACACGCCCGACTCCTCGTACAGGCGAATCAGCAGACGCGCCTTGGCGATCATCTTCTCCTTCTCGAAGGAGAGGCGCGCGTTGACCTCGGTGCTGACGCGGCCCGGCACCACCTTGAGGATCTCAAGCCCAAAAGCCACCGTGAGCTTGTCCAGCGCGAGTTCTAGCGTGTTGGCGGCCTCGTTGGGGCCCGGGTAGAACTCCTTGTACTTGTTCAGGTTGGCCTTGGCAAAGGCGATGGAATCGGTGACCAGGCTCTGGTACTGCGGGAGCTGGGAGCCCGCGAGCACCAGGGACGGGTTCGTCGTCGCATCCTCGGGCTTGAACTGGGCGAGAAGCTGGAAGTCGGCGGTGTCCGCCACCACAATGGTGCACTGCTTGAGCTGATCGAGCTGAGACGGCATGGTTAGTGAGTGAGTGGGTATAGTTGTGTACGCTTGTGTGTGTGTGTGTGTGTGTTGTTTTTGGTGACTCTCTGGAAGAGAAAATGGGAGGACGTTAGTTTGAGTTTTTGTTGTTGTTGCTTTGATCAGCGGAAAAGAAAAGCAGGTGGAACAGAAAGAGAGACAGAAAGAAAGAGAGGATGGAGATAGTCATGATGGAATTCCATTCGCATGGTTTGATTCAGAGCTAGGTGTGGCTTAGTTGGTGGTTTACATTTGCTTCTTTCGCGGACAGCCACACGGTTTCGCCAAAATTCACTCGTTCGTGGCACACGAGGTGACGTCGCGTTGTGAGAGCAGGAAAAGGGGAAAGCACACAAGGAAGCGCTAGTACGACCAGGAAGAATAGCCTCTGTTCACAGACTGAGGCGAGGGCCTCCTCCTCCTCCTGGTGAGGAGGTGCTAATGTTCTTGTGATGGTGGTGGTGGTCTTTGAGGCCGGCTGTGCCGATTTACTTTCCAATCCCGATATCCTTCGCCAAGCTGCGCAGTCAGCAAGGGGGCTGAGGAGACGAGAAACGCGGAAGATGAAATTGGTGGAAATTTCAGGAGGGAGAACAGGACCGGACAAGAGCAAACAAGATAAGAAAGGTCACAAAATAAAAAAAGCCAAGTCAAAAACGGAACAGTACAATGAAACAAAAAAGGCACATGGGTTCATATGCATATATATGTGTGCGTGTGTGTGTTTTACATCCGTCTTGGGATCTCTTGTCTTCATCAAGTTCATGGTGAGAGTGAGGGGGGAACCACGTGTGACGAACAGCATCGACATCACGATCCTCCTCTCCTTCCCTCAAAAAAAAAAAACGGAAGAAGGAGGCGCCTGAAACAGGGTAAAGGTCAAACGGAAAGACAGCTACGGTATCGTCCCTCCGTGTCAGAGAGAGAAAGAAGGGCAAGGCTGCGAATCTGCGTCAGCACTGTCACAATCAATGCATCCACACAAATGAAAAGGCAAGAGCAATACCGACAGCCAAGAAAAAGGGAAACAAAGAGAAACGAAACAAGACGGGTGGCACCTCGCGAAACAAAAAAAAAGTCACATGTTTACACGAACACGGTGCAAGAATACAGAAATAGAAAAGAAATTTCCCAATAAGGTGGTGGTACAAAGGCACAGACACACACAAACAAGAAAAAAACATGTTTGCACTTCGAATGGAGATGTGAGTCAGGATGTGAGAATGAAGTCTACGCACAGACAGACACACTGGGCTGAGCGAACAAAAATACCACAGACGATACTGAGCAGAACACCAAAAAGTAGTGAGGATCGTGGCACCACACTAGCTCGTCGTGGCTGTGGCTGTGGCTGTGGGTTTGGGGTGGTGCGGACCGGGTGGACTCGCCTTCTGCACTTGTTTAAATGAGCCGCCTGGCCTGGTCGTGGTTGGGTGGTCGCTTCGCCCTGAGGCTGGTGGGCTCGGCCCAGGAGGGGATGCCACCGTTGCGGTCTTGATGCTCGTCGGACCACTGTGTATGGCTGCGGGATGTGACAGCACAGTCGGCTGCCTCTTCTCCACCTGCGGTGCCGCTGTTTGTGTGGTCGCTCCCGTTGCGCGCGTCGCTGCGCCTGACGCGGCGGCCGTCGTTGCGTTGGGCTTGGCGCTGATGTGCGGCAGCTTCTGATGCTGTAAGGGACGCTTCTGGTCATCGGTGCTGCTGGGTGAGGCCCCCGTGATGGAGACGGACGTGCGCGGATTGGATGTCGTCGGCATCGCGGTCCCATTGGCTGCTGTTGCCGCGGAGCTGCGCCGTGCGGGATCACCACTCCCACGCCGCGAGGTTGGGCCTGACGCGGACACGGAGACGGAGACGGACGCGGGCTGGGTTTGGCTGGCGCTGCCCGTTGCGCTGACGGGGTTGCTGCCCTTTGAGCGCGGTAGCGTGACCAGGCGTGCATCCTTGGCACCTTCTTTCACGTCCGCCGCAGAAGGTCGATTGTTGCAGCTGCTCGTGGTGTTTCGCCTCGTATCGGCAGAACGAATGCCAGCTGGTGCGCTTGCCCGGGTGGGTGTGGTGCCACCGCCACTAGAGGTCGTCGTCGTCGTCGTGTTGACGGAGGAGGCCCCGCCTTGGCGCGACGGGCGCGGCAGCACAACCTCCTTCGCTGGGGCTTTGGGTTGCCTGGACGCGGGTGGCATAGTCGCGCTCAGCGGCACAGGTGAACCCGATTGTGGTGCATCTGCCTTTCCGTTGGCCCGCGCCTCGGCCAGGATGGCTTCTCGCTCCTTGGCAAAGTAGTCGGGCTTCTCTGGCACTTCCTCTGCCGCGACGTAGCCGGCTCGCTGCAATTTGTAGTCCAGCATGTCGTCGTTCTCCAGCTCCTGCACCTCCTCGTAGTTTCCAATGAGCGTGCTGTCAACAAAGAGCAGCGGCATCGTCGGCATCAGGAACTTGTTCGTGTTGCGCCGATACCACTCACGCACGAGCCGTTGAATGTCGATGTTGTCGGCGACGTCGACGTAGTGATAGGGGACGTGCTTCACGTACAGAAGCGTCTCCATTGAGCGCGAGTGATCGCGAATGAAACGCGACCCTGTCATGCTCGTTGTGAAGAGGATCACCTGGCCCTTCTGCGACAGCACCTGCTCGTTGAACGTGTCCACGTCGTCGCCGTAGAAGAAGTGCTTCATGCCCGCGCCAGAAGGACTGACTGGGCGCGCCGCGGACTCCCCTGACAGGTTGCTGCCGTCGCGGACGAGGTTGTGATACATGGTTGGGGTTGTGGGGGCGGGTGTGGGACCGGAGCGAGGCATCGCTGGGGAGCTGTCGCCGTCAGGAAAGTAGAAGTCCTCAATGACGTGGTTGGAGCTGGGGGTTTTGGTGACGGACACTGGGTTCGTGCTGCCAGTGCGCCGGGTGGCAGGCGTGACGGAGGATCGCTTCTCACCGGCTGCCACGACCTTCGGTGGTGCTGGTGCCGTCACGGTTGCCTTGGTCTTTGTGTCGCTCTTTGTGTTTACTGCCGCTGTGGTCGCCGGTGCTGTGGATGGTTTCGCGGGTGGCGTGGGTTTTAGCTTGGCCGGCGTCGGTTCGCTTGTGTCTGGTGGCGTGTTGGATGCCCGTGGTGACTGGAGAATGGCGTTGGCGGTCTTGGACACAACCGGGGGGTCGCCTGGCTTCTCGTCCTTGCGCTCCAGCATAATCTGCAGAGCCTGATCAATCGTGCAGCGACGCGCAGAGACAAGGTACGCGAGGTTGTCACGCAGCTCGGGGTCCGAGTTGGGGTAGGCGATGGACAAGACGCGGTTTGCCCGCTTCTCGTTGGGATAGACGTTGTCACCCATATTTCACACGCGCACGTACACACACCACAGTGACAGAAAAAAAGAAGGGGGAGATGGACGCGGTCGGTAGCTGAGTTTGGGAGATGAGATGAGCTAAGCCCCACAAAAAAAAACTTGCAAAGCGGACAAGATGGTTGGGGGGGAGAGGGACACGTGAATCGCTGCTTCGGATGCGCACACGGGGGGTGAAGATGAGCGAATGACTCCCTCTAAATCCACGTGATGTCGGCACGCAAGCAGTGAGAGAGAGAGAGGAGAAAAAAGAAAAATGAGAAACAAATGGTGGTGCACGGGGCAGTGTCTGTGTGCCGCGGGTTTTGTGCTTTCTTTTTTCCTGCTTTCGAGGTTTGTGTGTTTGGTTCGTTCGCACCAATGAGTGCATTCGTGTGGTAGACAATGCCAGACAAGGCGAGAGAGAAAAAGAGAAAGAGGGGGAGAGTTGAGCAGTTTGACTGACTATGAGGCGGGAGAAAGAAGGTTTAACTCAGCTCGCACACACAGTGTGCTGCAGCATATGATGACACAACTGTAGAAGAGGATGAGAAGGAGGGCAACACAAAGTTGTCCTTGCCGCGACAGCCAGGTGGACTGGATGTGGGTATGGGGTGTCTCGGCTTTCCGAGCAAAATTCGGGGTTGTTGTTGTTTTTTCGTTGTGGATGTGAGCGTGTTATTTGCAAACGGCAAAAATTGGGGACATTGAGGAGAAAAGAGAAAGTGGAGCGCTGTAGCAATAGAGAGAGGAAAGATGAGAAGAATCTAGCAAGGGCTGTTCAAGAAAGGGGGGAGGACACCGAGATCGCTGGAGGCAACAGGTGTGTGTGTGTGTGTGTATGTGTATTGGGTGAGTGTACGTAGCTCACCAACACTCACGAGAGTGTGTGTCGTGTATAGCATTTGTTTCCTTTCGTTCTTTGCGATGTCCCTGCTCGGTCGTTTACATGGTGTTCTGCAGAGCGGGGGCTTTGCCCGGAGTGTGTTGTGCTGCACGTGTGTGCGCGGGCGCACCCGTGACTGTGCCACGCGCTGGTGAATGGCGGACAGCAGCACTGGGCTTCGCAGGCTCCGACAGAGGCGCTGGCTGACGTGCTTCAAGATCACTGGGCATTTTGAGAAGGAAAAGGCGGTTGGCTTCGATGAATCGATGAATAGAAGAGGGGCGAGGTGCTGCTGACATTGCAGATGAAAGGCAAGACGAGTGCGAGAGGAGAGGAAGAAAAAGAACGGAGAGTAGACGCATGAGAGGAGGGGAGGGAAGAGAGGACATGTGACTTCGTTGACATTCATGTGGACGCTTGACGGAGAGTCTTGCTGTCTCTGCTCGGGTGCATCGATACCAGTAGAGGAGTTGGTCGCGTCGGTGCTCCTTCTCCTTTTCATTGCACACACGTACACACAGCGCAGGGAGTGGGCCGGCGCACTTTGTTTGTTTTCACGTGTGTGTGTGTGTGTGTGCTTTGCCGTTCATTGTTGTTCAGTTTGGATCGCCAGCAGTGCTGGTCAGCTCACGTCAATGATGAGCCAAAAAAAAGGGAAAGAGAGAGTTAGACACAAAACAAAAGTACTGTCTCACACAGGCACGGCAGCAACAAGAAACGAAACAAAAAAAACAGAGAGAGCAACCGCAATTCCATGCCGCAACACGCTCGAGTGTACTTATCCGTCTCTCTCTCTCTATCATGTGACTCTTATTCGCTACGTTCATTCTGCGTTTTTTTTTCTACTCATGTTTTGTTGGGGTTGTCCGCTTGTTCTTCCCTTCACGCGTTTACTTCTGGATGACAACACGCTGCCAGCACCGGCGACGCAGGTTGCGGTCGCCGTTCACTGGTGTCTCCCAGCCGTCCTTGCTGTTTCCCCCCGCAATGGCCCAGTCAGAACCCCAGCTCCACCCCTGTGGTGGACGCTGCTCCTCACGACTCGCCGTCTCGCGGCCGTTCGCATCCTGCCACGCTGGGCAGTCCATTAGCCGGCGCCCCCAGCCGAGTAGCGCGACCTTGCGCTCGTACTCGTAGATGGTGACCACGTCGCGCGCGGGCACTGGTGTCGGCCGCAGTGGTGACACGGCCATGGCGGTCGTGGCTGTTGGGGCTGCTGCTGCTGCTGCTGTCGTGGTGGGTGCCGGTGCAGGCTTTGGCGAGGTCTGTTTCCCTTGTGGGGCGGGCGATGACTGCGCGTTGGACGTGGACGGCTTCTGCGTGTCGCGTCTCGTTGGTGGCTGGCTGTCGTAGGCCACGAGGGGCGGGGACGGCGTGCGCTGCGTGGTGATGACGGGTGCTCGCCGGGATGCCTGGGTCTGCTCAGCGGAGAGCGGCTCCACCGGTGCCGAGGACGACCCGGTCCGCGGTGTCTCGTGCCCGCCGCCAGAACGGCTGCGACTGTGCTTGCGTGTTTTGGTCGTGTCAGACGCCGACCGCGGCAACGTCGACGCCGCGTCTGGACTGGCGCCGTCCTCACCGTCCGGTAAAAACGTCACGCGTGATGGGGTGCGGGAGTGCTTCTTCTTCTCCTCGCGTGGTGCGCTGGGGAGCTGGAAGTCGCTCGCGATCAGTCGCGTCAGCGGAAGGTCCTCGTCCTCGTCCCGTTGCGCCGACTTGCTCCGCAGCTCATCCGCGCGGACACCCATGTGACGCCCAGCGGCCGTCCACGTTCGCATCTTGGCACGGACGCCCTTCTTCTGCTCGAACTCCTCGCGGTCGGTGAAGTCGGCGCTGCGGGTGCGGGTGGTGCGCAGGCCACTCCGCATGGTGCGGTGGTAGCGACGCTTGTGCTGCCGCTCCACGCGGGCACGCGCGGCCTTGGCTTCCTGCACCGTGCACGCGGACAGCACGCCGGGCGGCGCAAATGTGACGACCGTGGCCGCTGACGTGCCCGGTGCGAAGTCGGTGGACGCGCTGCGGCTGTGCAGGCCCGCCGGCTGGGCCGCCATACCAGGGTTGACGCGCAGAAACGCCGCCACACCCGAGTACGGCAGCGGCTTCACGAGTGCGGTCCAGTGCTTTCGCCGCACACGCACCGTGCGCGTCAGCTTGGACGAGTAGCTGCCGTAGTACTTGAGACTGAAGGTCCAGCCTTCGACGGTGGATTCGTGGCGGTCAAGCACCCAGCGGTCCTCGGGGATGACGGCGCCGTCGTACGTGGCGGCCTCGCGCGTGCACGGGAACCACTCCGGCCCGTCCACGTGCGACATGAGCGCCGCGCCGGTCCACGCCTGCTTCCGCTGCTCGAGGCGCTGGTACTGGTACACCGTCACGACCGTGCCCCACGGGGCGATACCGCCGTTGGCGTGGAACTCGCGGATGTCGTGCATGCGCTGCGTCTTGGGGATGTACGTGTCGTTGACCAGGCGAGAGATGGCGCCGGTGGCCTTGGAGACGTCCGAGAGCATGCCAGAGACGGGGTTCGTGACAACACCGACGAGGCCCTGCACGGCGCCCTTGAGAAACCCGGCGGCGCCAGACTCGGCGTGGCCCTCCATCGGCTTCTGGTAGATGCCCTGCACGCCTCTGGCAAAGGCGGTGAGTGTGTTCTGATGCTGTCGCTCCCGCTCCGACGTGCCGCTGCCCATGGAGAGAAACCGCGAGCCCGCGTCGGTCAGGTTCGAGAAGGCGCCAAGGCCCCCGCCCGCGAGTCCCTGCACAAAGCCGGTGCTGCCGCTGCCCAGACCGGTGAGAAACGCCGACGGGGATGTGGCAAGGCCCTCGATGGGGTCCTTGAAAAGTCGCACCGCACCGCCGCCAATGCCGGAGAAGAGCTTCACAGGCGCCCCGAGCAACGGTAGCGAGGAGGCGTACTGCAGCACGACACCGTGGAGCTGGGCGAGCAGGCCGTCCGTGTAGCACTTGATGACCCACTGCAGGAAGACGCCGAGCCGGCTGACACGCTTCACGCAGGCCAGGCCTGGCGCCGCGACTTGCACGTCCTCGCAGGTGGCGACCATCATCGAGAGCAGCGCCGCCTCACGCGAGTGGATGTTCTCTCGGAAGAAGTCGTGCTCCTCCACGTCGCGGGTCAGCCAGAAGCGGATGAGCAGCGGGTTGACAATGAACCGCTCAATCATGACGCGCGTCGTCATGAAGTCCGCCTGCAGCGGCGCACGCTTGTAGAGGTCGACGTGACTCGGGTTGCGCAGGGCGGCGAGGTCCTGGCGTTGGCGCGCTGTCTGCAGCGTCGCCCTGTCCGGGGACCGAATGACCGTTGCGGTAGACGAGTTGGCCGATTCGATCGACGCGGCCGCGAAGGACTGCTCCTGCAGGTCGCGCTCCCCTGCCAGGGCCTCCGAGAAGCGCAGCAAGCGCGCCAGCAACAGGTCCGACACACGCAGTGCGATTGGCGAGCAGTCCACCTTGATCTCGTTGAAGCACAGCAGGCGCTTGGCCGGCACGACGATGCGCTCCACGTAGCCGGCCAGCGCGGTGGCACTCTCGGACTTGCGCAGCGCGAGCACACACGCGTCATAGCGGGGCTCGATCTCGGTCTGGTTGTCGACCTGGAAGTTGCGCACGGAAAAGGTCGTCTTCTCGCGCTCGCCATTGCGGGCCCAGGCGATGCGTGTGTCTAGTACGGCCGCAAACACAATGTCCTGGTTCGGCAGCGCGATCGACACCGTGAGGGCGGTCATGTTGAGCAGCAGCGAGAGCGCACGGGGTGGCTCCTGCACGTGCACACGCGCCGCAGCGGGTGGTGACGCCGCGCTGGGTCTGCCCTTCGCCACAGCGGAGGAGGCGGACGTGGCGTTGGGACCCGCGCCTGGTCCGCCTGTGGGAGCCCCACCGGCACCACCGCTCGTACCAGCACCCGCTGCGCCGCTTGCGGAAGAACCCGTGGCGCCCGTGGTGTTTGGCGCGGCGCCAGACGAAGTGGCGGCAGCGGCGTTCGCACCCGGACCAGCGGCGCCACTCGTTGTCGCAGTCGTGGTGGCGGCGGTGCTCGTGGCAGTCCCACCACCACCAGCAGCAGCAGCGCCTGTCGTTGTCGTTGTTGTTGTGTTCGGCTTTCCAGTCGCTGCCGCGGGGTCGTCCAAGCGCACCTCGACGTCGCAGTGTCCGTAGGCACCGTAGTGGATGGCGTACTGAAGCCGGCCCGCCGTCTGCGCCGTGGCCCGCTCACGGGTCGTCATGGTGCGGCCAAAGTCAAACTGCGACGAGAGGCAGATATCACCCGAGGCGCTGGCGCGTGCGACGACCTTGGTCACGGTGGTCACGCTGGGGTCCATGAGCAGCTCCGTGCCCATCCCTGGTGCGGCCCGCGCCAGCAGCCGGCCCTCGCTGCGTGGACTCGTATCCAGCACCTCGAGATAGTAAGGCGTGCGGTTGAGGAAGAGGAACGGGGTTGTCTCGGGCTCCTGCAGAACGACGTAGGTGTACGGGTCCTGCGCGATGAGTGACACCTCCACAAAGCGGTCGCGGAAGCGGCCGAACGCGCCACCGCCGTCGTTGCGCTCGCCAACGCCATGCTGGGGGTTGTTGCGGCTGTGGTTGTACGCGAGCACGACCTCGCTGTGGATCGTCTCCAGGTCAACCGGTGTGCCGTGCAGTGGCGCGGAGGCGTCCTGGAGGATGTGCAGGTGGAAGCCCACCTCGGGTGGGCAGAAGGGCGTCTCGAGCATAGGTATCGCCGAGCGCGGCGCGACGGTGTGTGGGGTGGAGTTGTCAGGGAGCTCGCAGCGATTCTCCGCGTCATCGGCCTGAACGCGCAGCAAGGCTTGCTTGAAGTCGTCCACCTGCTGCTGCTGCGAGGTCGGCGTGCTAACCGTGCTCGATGTCGTGCTGTCTGCGTGGGCAATGGCAACGGCCGCGGTGGCAGCCGCGTTGGCATCCTGCGCGTTCACGCCCGCGTAGGCTGACGCCGCCACGACCAGCGGGAAGCGGCAGCGATTGAGGATGACCCAGCGTGGCGTGATCACGACGCGAATGGCGCCGGCCTCGTCCAGCTGAGACACGTAGGCGAGGTGAACCATACGACTCGCGCCTCTACCTCCCTCCGCTGTGCCCTTGGCGGCAGAGGAAGACGTCGTCTTCTTCTTGCGCTTGGCAGCGGCGGCGGCGGCGGTTTCGCTGGAGGCGGAGAGTGCAACGACCTCCTCCATGACAATCACGCCGCGCTGCTGAACGTGCAGTGGGATGCACTTGGCCTGGAACGCGCCTGTTTGCACGGTGACAAAAAATTCCTCCTTGCTCGCGGCGGCGGGACAGGCGGGGATGCCACTGTGCATGTTCGCTGGAAGCACGCCGTAGTTGGTGTTCTCGCTGAGGTTGAGGCCCGCGCTGCCGCTGCTGCGACCGCCAGTGCGCTTCTTGCGCTCGCCGGTCGGCTCACACTCGACGAGGTGGAGCTGCAGCGGCGTGTGGTTGACGAGCAAAAACGGCGTCGTCAGCACCAGGCGCGGGCCTGAGATGAGCAGCCGCACAACGAACTGTCGGCTCTTGTCTGCCGTCAGAAGCACCAAAAAGTGTGTCTTGGCCGTGTGCTCTGTGCCGCTGCTGCCGCTGCTGTTGTCGCCAGCGGAGTCGTCTGCGAAGCCTTCCGCGACGAAGGGGGTCTGTGTCGTGTACACGTCGCCCTTTTTTGACTTGTCGTCATCCGTCTGCGTGACGGAGATGCTGAAGCGCGCGCCGTCGAGTGTGGTCAGACGGTGCTGCAGGAGCAGCCGCGTCAGCCCGACACGGCCACGGGGTCCCACCTCGATGTGCGGTGCGTGTGCGCCGCCTCCCAGTGTCACCGAGGTCGCTGAGCTGCCGAGCAGGTTCAGCGAAACCGGGTACGGGAGCTTGTTAATCACGTGGAAGCGCGGCGCCACCGTGAGCACATACACGGGAACGCCGCCGCGTATTGCCTCCTGCCGTGCCGAGACGGTGGCGGAGACGGTGGGGAGGTTACTGCTGCCGCGACTGCCCGCCGAGGAGGCCTTGCCGGAGCTCCAGCTGAGCTGCACGGGCGTGCCGGCGAGCGGCGTGTTCGGGATCAGCGGTGCGCTGGACATGTAGAACTCGCCATGCGGCAGAAGCACGTCCAGCTCCTCCGCCCCGCCATCCGCAGCAGCGGTGGCAACGGTCTTGCTGTCAGACGCGCCGGCGGTGGCAGCTGTTGTTGAGGTGGTCGCATTCGGTGCGGACGTATTCGGCTCGACGATGAGCGGGTCTTCGAAGAGCACGTGTGGGTCCAGAAAGAAGCGATCGCCGGTCTGGATCGTCATGGGACGCTTGTACGCCTGGTTCGGATCGCTGTCGTTGAGTGACGTCGCCGTCGTCGCCTTGCTGGTGCGGATGTCAAGCGGGAAGCTCATCTTGTTCTCGATGCAGACAATCGTGTGGGTCGGGTGCAGTGGAAACACACGCACGTGCACCACACGCTTCAGACGGTGCGGGTCCTTCTCGCTGCGCACAATCGCGACCACGGTCTCGAGGAAGAAGCCAGGCGCCTGTGCGTAGAGAATCGGGTTGGCGAGATCGACAATGTAGCCCTGACTGTCGTCTGCACCCACATT
Source organism: Wallacemonas sp. MBr04 (assembly GCA_030849635.1). Lineage (NCBI taxonomy): Eukaryota > Euglenozoa > Kinetoplastea > Trypanosomatida > Trypanosomatidae > Wallacemonas > Wallacemonas sp. MBr04. Next base: position 19,589 of record JASANR010001432.1, on the reverse strand, counting down.
GGCGGGTTTCACCAGGGCAGACGCGTGCGAGGTCATGATGCGTGCTGTCCCACCGCGCGAATCGATGCGCTTCTCCTCGAACATGATGGCGCAGTGCAGGTGGTTCGTGACGAAGACGTACGCGAAGGGGTGGGCGTCCGTTGAGGTCAGCGCCTGCACCGCCGCCTGCGCGGCCTTCACGGCCTCGGCCGAGGCGGACCGCTTACCAGGCGCGAGCAACGGTGGCAAACGCTCCCCGCGGCCGCGACGGAAGCCCTGCGCCAGGTCGAAGGCGTTCAGCCCGCGCCGCTGCGCCACACGCGCGGTCATGGAGAAGTTGTTCACCATCGACAAGTTCGCGTCCTCGTTGGACGGCGTTGGCAGGAGCAGCAGCTCCTCCTCGTCCGCGCCGCCCGCGCCAGCGCCAGCGCCAGTCGCGTGACCCGCGCGCACGTCTTCGATCGCCTCTTCAATCTCCTCCTGGTACATGCGCGTGCCCTTGTACGACTGGCACGGGGCCTTGGCCGCCGCCATGCGCCGAAAGGCCTTGCGCGTGCGCTTCTGCATCAGGACCGGCGCCGTCATCTCCTGCATCACCACCGACAGCTGCGTCACATTGATTGGCGAGAGGACGTAGTTGAGCCGCCCGACCAAGAACTTGTAGTCGTTGGTGGTGATGTTGCCCGTCATGGACGCGACGAGGTTTTCGACGCACGGCTCCCAGACGGCGGCCGCGTTGTTGAGTGTGAAGAGCGAGGCGCTCAGGCTCACGTCAACGTCCATGTTGGCCGCCACGTTCACAATGAAGCGTCGGATGTCGAGATGCAGCATGTCGCCGCGCTCGCCGAGGAGGATGGCATCCACCAGCGGCACCTCCACCCGCACCTCCATCGATGGCAGCGCGGCCAGACCCGTACAGCACTCGTAGCACACCGTGCCGGTTGCCTCGCCGTCCTTGGCCAGGTACGCGATGCCGGCACGGCCACAGAGAGAGCAGTTGCCAGCCTGGATGACGTTGTGCAGCAGGTGATCCTGCTCATCCTCGAGGCGCACAGTGGGCTTGACGCGCGTCACAGTCATCTCCTCGAGGAAGGCCGTGCCAAAGTCCTTCATTGTCTCCACCACCGACGCGAGCAGCGCCGCGCGCGAGCAGAACTCGAGGGAGTCAAGCAGCACGGACACAACCAGCCGGTCCGTGCCCGACATGTCGATGGCCAGGTTCGTCGGCAGCACCACGTGCGGTTCGTGTTCGCCAGATACGGTCTGGCGGAACTGAATGCCGATGCTGCGCGACCGCGTCACGCCGTTCTCCGTGTCCATCGCCACCTTCACGACCAGCTCCGACTCGAGAGAGGTCGTGAGGTCCATGACGTCGTCCGAGAGCAGGCACACCCGCACCAGCGACGCGCGGAAGCTCACAAGCGAGCGGTTCTGCTGCAGCGTACGCGCTGAAGTCGCTGCTGCCGTTACGGCCGCGCCACTCGGTGCCGGGGACGAGGCACGGGTGTACATTGGGGAGCTGTTGCCCGACCCGAGTCCGTTCGCGGGGCGTGGCGGCGTCGTCGTCGTCGTCCCTAGCGGCTGTGACGATGCCTGTGGCCCGCCGTGCGCCTTCTTCTCGACAAGGCAGGTGCTGGTCGTGTGTAGCGCAGACTGCGCGGCGAAGCTGGTGAAGGAGCCGAGCGTGTACAAGCCTGGCAGGACGATGGTGCCGTTCGTGATGGTCACCTCGCAGCCCTCGTACAGCACGAGCTGCCCCGATGGTGAGCCGGTCAGGATGAGGCGGTGCCGTTGCAGATCGAGGACGTAGCTGCACCGCAGGCGGTTCGCCGTGAGCAGAATGTGCTTGTCGTCCAAGACAACGTCGCGGTCAAGCTTCGTGACGGCCTCGGTGAGGGTCAGGATCGGGATGGGGTCGACTGGGATGTGCAGGACCTTGGACGAGAAGGGCAGGTACAGCAGCTCGCGCGCGTCGAAGAGGCTGGCGGGGGAGATGGCGAGTGAAAACACATCCGCGTCGACGTTCGTCTCGGTCTCACTGGCCACGATAACGGGGCTCTCCTTGCCGTCGTCCGCGGGTCTGGGCGGACTGTTGCGCGTGACCGAGTCCCACATGAGGTGCCGCACGACGATGATGTCGCGCACGTCGTTCAGCGCGGCCTGTGCGCTCTCCGCCGTCGCGGACGCCGGGTTGTTAGCGAGGGCTAGCACACTGGACCCGGCGTGCTGCAGCGTGAGCTCCTCAAGCGCAGCAACGAGGCGGCTGCTGCTGCTGCTGCTGCTGCCCGTGTTGGTGTCGTCCGCCTTGCGCCGGATATCGCCGGGCGAGGACTGCGTCTGCACGGTCGTCTGCCGGAGTGACCAGCGAAAGACATCGCCAATGTCGGCCTCCAGCCGCCCCATCTGCAGCGAGAGTGAGAAGAGCGAGGTCGGGACGGACTTGGCACTCGGCGGTGCCGCCGCGGTGGACCCCGTGCTCGGTGCCCGTGATGCCGCCGCTGCCGTTGTCGCGTTGGTCGGTCGTGCGACGAGAGACGGCACGGTGGTGGTCACACCAGCACCGCCTGAAGATGCACGGTGGCGTGCCGCGGAGGATGCGCTGTTGGTCGTGGTTGGGGTCGTGGTCATGGTCGTGCTCGTGGGGGTCGCGTTGGGGTTAGCCGCGCTGGCCCCCGCACTGCTCAGCGTGGCGAGCGAGTTGCCGCTGTTGAAGTTGGTTGCGAGCGAGGAGAGCCCGCCGCCTGCGGACGCGTTCGCGCTGCCAAGCACACCCGCCGCGACACTGCTGGCGCCGACGCTGATGCAGCTGCCGTCCGCGCTGGCCATCGCCTCGTTCGCGGCGGCCGCACCACCGGCCCCAACGTACGTGCCGATCACGTCGAGCAGAAGATCCAGTTGCGGCTGCGATAAGCGCATCGCCACCACGGGGGCGGTCACGTCGAGGTGGGACTGTGGCAGCTCGCTGGTCGTGCTGTGGCCCTGCAGAAGCTGCACGTCAAGGCGGCAGCCTTGCTTGAACACTGGCTCACCCAGCACCGTCGCGTCCATGTGGTGCACAGAAAGGCGGAATGCCTGACGCGGTGCGAAGCCAGTCATCATCTCCTTGAGCGTGTCGAGCTTCTCCTCCTCCGCCTCCTCTTCCGCCTCTGCTTCCTGTCCTTGTCCCTCTTTGACTGGTGCATCGCCTTGCCGGCGGTTGGGCTTACGGACTGTCAAGCGTGCGGTGCTGGGTGTGCTCCCACAAGGCAGCAGCTCCGTCTGCACAGACAGCGTGCCAGGGAAGAGCTCCACGCTGTCCAACGACATGGCCCCCGCCACGAGGCGCAGCTGCGGACGGCGCACGACCACGTCAAGCTTGACGAAGCTGAGCGCGACGTCCTCTCCTGGCACAGAAGCAGCAGCAGCCGCAGCAGCCGCAGCTGTCTTGGGGGTCTCCGACGCGGCGGCTGTGGTCTTTGCACCCGAACGCTTCGTCGTCGCGGAGGCATCCGTGGTGGTGGTGGTGCTGCTGCTGGTGTCGAGGTTGCGACTGACAGCCTGGATACTCGCGTTCGCCGTCTCGCTCATGTACCCTGCTGCGCGTCCTCGGTTGTGTTCGGACATGTTATTCGAGACTTCTGTCACGACACTCATGACGCTGTGCACGAGATCGGGCACACACGTGAAGCACAGGTGGCCGACGCGGCAGGTCACCTGCGTCCCGAAGAGGGGGGCTGCGGCGGCTGCGGCGGCATCGCGCACCTTGGCCACCGTGTGAACGGAGAGGTTCACAAAGTTCCGCTCGTCCACAGCGGTGGTGGGACCAAGCATACCGGGTGCTGTGGTACCTGCGGCCTGGTCGTCCTGCTCCGACGCGCTTTCGTCGACGAAGGGCTCGATAATGTTCTTGTACAGCGTCTTGCGCGGCATCAGGTCCTCCATAATGAGCTGGCCCAGCACCACGTGAAGGTCAGAAGAGCCGTCCACGTACGTGTTCTTCTCGCAGCTCATGACTTCGAGATGGATCATGGCGATGTCCTTGTCACCAGCGGGGATTCGCACACCACACGCGTCGAGACGCGCGGTGAGGCCCGACGCGAGCACGCGTGCTGTCTTTGTCGTGGAGCTGGTGCCGTGCGCATCACCCGCCGCAGCCGACGCGCCCGGCGTTGCTGCTGTCGTGGTCGTTTTTGTTGTTGATAGGGGTGATTGTGGTTGTGGTTGGGGTGCGGCTGCGTCGCTGCCTGCGGATGATGGGTCCTCAGGCAGAGAGATGGAAAGCAGAATGTTGATCAGTGAGCCCATCCCGCGTGGCACGACCGTGACGACCGTGTTTGCCACCGCCACGTCAGTGAGCGTCGCACCCGTGGTGGTGTCGTGGCGCACCGTCATCATCAGCGCGTTCTTCTCCGTGCCAGCCGCTGTGGTGCTCGGCAGCCCGGCGACGGAGCGTCCACTGTACAGCAAGTAGCGATTTGTGAAGTGCTCCTGCAAAGAGATGACAGGGACAATGAGCTCGACATCACCGCTGGCGGCGATGGTGAGGTGCATGTCAGCCAGGGTGAGCGTGTGGGTGCGCATCCGCATGAGATCGTGCACGGCGAGGTGCAGACCGCGGATGGAGACCAAAACAGTGCGCGAGACGGGTGCACCAGCAGCAGCGGCCTCTGTTGCGCTGGCGGTGGTGGTGGCTGTCGACGGTGACGACGCCACGCTTGGCTGTGGTGTGGGGCAGGGGAGTGCGTCGTCGTAGTAGCGCCGTGTGGGTGGCAGCATCAGATTCTGCCGCAGTACGAGCATCACGTGCTCAAGCTCCGTCGGGTGGAGAAGGGCAACCGTCTTGTCCAGCTCCACGTGCAGCTCCTGGGTGTTGTTCGCCGACGACGCAAAGCCCAGCCGCAGCGAGGCCTTCTCCATCACCTCCTCGATGTTGAAGTCCTGCGCGCGCAGTGTGACGCTCAGCTGCTGCAGCGCCTGGTTCACCACCACGGTGGTCTTCATGACACCGAGACAGACCTGCAGCGCACGGGACCGGCCCGTGGTGCTCCAGTTGGTCAGGTCCATGCCGTCCGTCACACAGAGAATGCGTGGCTGGTGCCAGAGCACGTGGAAGCCAATCACAGAGGTGTTGGCCATCTGCTTCGCCGCGGCGGCGACACGCTCGCGCTGCTCCTTCATGACGCCCAAGCTGGAGATCTTCGCAATGGGCTGGTCAGGGCTCGTAAAGTACTCCAGAAGGCCGTAGATGAGTGGCATCGAAAGGAGCACGTCAAGCTGTCCAATCTGCAGCTGGATGCGGTTCTTGTGGCCCACGCTGTCACCCTTGAAGGAGAAGTGGAGCACGTCGTTGGCCGGCGGGGCGGCCACGGCTGGCGCGGCACTCTCCAAGGGACTCGCGTGGCCTGAGAAGGTGGAGGCGAATCGCGTCATGGGTGGTGGTGGCGACGTGAGATGACTGATGGTGTTGGCGTGGTTGGGAGCACCGGTGGTGTTGCCGTGCGTCGCGTTGGAGGCCGAGCCCTGCGCCGAGAGTGGCAGCAGGTGCGGGCCACCAAGACCAGCAGAGGGGTCGCCGCCACCGCCGCCGATCGCAGACGTCTGCCCACCACTCTGTGGAGACGCGCTTGACTGCGCACCGGGGCTGGGCGAGGTGCTCGTCGCAGCGGTCGCGTTGTTGGCCTGCGAGGCTGCGGCTGTGGCAATCGACGCCATGCTGGCCGCAGTGAAGCCACCACCACCGCCACTGGTGCCAGCGGCTGGGCTGAGGCCACGTGGTGAGGTCGGGCTGCCCATGGACGCGCCCGTCTGCGTCGCGTAGCTGGAGCCGTAGTCAGCCGTGAGTGGGCTCTCGGCTTCGTCCATGAAGCCGTCGCCGCCGAAGCCACTGCTGAGGGGGGCACCACCACCACCACCTGCGCCGGTGTTGATGAGAAATGCGGGTCGGCGCCGCAGGATGCGCTCGCCCGACTTGGCGTCGATCAACTCGAGTCCCTGCACCTTGGTCGTCACGTGCGAACCGTTCCCCAGCGAGGCCACGTCCACCAAGAGAGACTCTAGGCGCGCCTCGCACAGCACACGACGGCTGCTCGTCAAGAAGGGGATCGAGACGGAGGAGGTCGACACGGTGCAGCGGAAGCCTGCGGAGGCGGCGTGGTAGCCGGCACTGGGGCTGGACGTCACGGCAGTGGCAGTGGCAGGAGTGGCAGTGGCGGTGGTGGTGGCTGCGGGTGAAACAGAGGAGATGGTGTCCTTCGTCAGCGCGGGTGACGCTGCCGCAACGGGTGCAGGCGCACCAGTCTGCGCGGCGGAGAAGGCGTTCACCACAGCCTCATTGCAGACAAGATCGTACAGGCTCAGCCACTGATCTGAAATCGCAAAGCGACGCAGCGAGAACTTGATCGACAGCACCGCCACCGTCAGCAGCTCCGTCGGTGACGAGGACGGTGCGAAGATGTTCTTTGTCGGCTCGTCATCGCCCGCCGCGTTGTCGTCCGCGTAGTCGTCGTCGTCGTCGTCATCGGCGAGGCCTCTTCCAGGTGCGGTGGCGGTGTCCACGCGGTTGTGTGCGCTGTGCCGCGGCGGAGGTCCACCGCTAGTGGCGCGCTGGCCCGCAAGCGGTGAGGACTGATGGGGCTTGGTGGTCGCCTTGCGTGTGTAGGCGCCGCTCGCGCCGGCCGGAGCGCCACCACCGAGCGTGGTCATGACCTCGCTGCTCGTGAGGCTCTCCATCGCATCCGTATCCACGCTCGTCAGCGCACTCGGCCGCACGCCGAAGTCGGACATGAGGATGTTGCGCGTCGTCAGCGAGTTGGCGAGCTGGATGTGGCCCTCGCCGCAGAGCAGCAAGGTCGTGGCGAGGGTGGTGTACGTGTTGGCGGTGCGCGAGGCGTTGTCTGACATGGGCGCCGAGCCCGTACTGACGCGTCCCTCGTCCATACGGCCGACAGGTCGCAGATCAGACACGTCGAGGCTCTTCCAGAGCACGTTGAAGTGGTTCGTCGGTGTGCTCGCGATCATGGCGATGCTGGCGGCACCGAGTCTGAAGAGTGGCTGGGCAGGGCCGTCCTCCAAGATGACGGCGAGCTTGCCGACGCGCAGGCCAATCATCGTGTCCGCACGCGACACGGCGGACGTGCCGCCGAGGCTCACCGCGTCGGCAGCGGCGTGCACCACGGATATGTGCAGCCCCCCTGCGGACGGTCCCGGTGTCTTGGTGATGTCGCTCGTCGCAGAAGCCGCAGCCGCAGCAGCGGGCGGCACGACGGCACCTGCTCCCGCTTCTGTGCCCCACGTCCCGTCGTCCGGTGCGTGACGGCCGTTCGGGCTGCCAATGTACTGCCGCACGGTGGGCTCCTCTGGCGGCGCGCTGTCCGCCTCATCCACCTGCGTCCTGGACAGGTTTTGGCGAATGAGCGTGGCCACGTCGACGAGGTCGTCGTGGTTGATCGTGGCGCTCATGTCATCGCTGCGCACGTCCACGCGGGTGGGCTCCTCAGAGTCCACGTCGAGGTCGGTGCGGATGGTCACCTCGATGAAAGTGGGTGACGGCAGCAGACCGTGCCGCGCGCACTGGGCACCGTAGCGCCACAGACAAATCTCGCGCAGCGACACCGTCGTGGACTGCTGGCTTTCGGAGCTGAGCAGGTTGTTCTGCACGGCGACGTGGCCGATGGACGCGCCAAAGTACTCGGTCGCGTTGCCGCGGGCGTCGAGGGGCAGCTCGAGCACCACGTCCGTCACGACGACGCGGATGCTCATCAGAAGCTGCAGCGGCTCCTGGGCGGGTCGCAGCGTGCGGCAGTTGTACAGCGGACGGTCCCCCAGCCGTGAGATGCGCGAGAAGAAGCCAGTCGTGAAGTACGCCTTGAGCAGCATGACAGTCTGCAGGTCCACGCAGAGCGTACTCGCGCCAAGCTCCAGCTCAAGCGCACTCGAGTACCGCAGCTCCGCCGCGTTACGCAGGACACGCTTGCCATCCTCCACTCCGAAGACCGGCACCACCGGCGCATTCTTGCGGTATGTGAAGCCGACTTGGGGCGTGGGCTTGCCGTTGCCGAGTGTGCTCGACGGCGTCCCAAAGTTTTCGCGAGAGGCGTCCTGTGTGGTACCGGATGGTGCTGCTGCTGATGCCGAGGGACGCTGCGTCTCACGCCGTGTGGGTGTGGACGGCTGGAACGGCGACGTGGTACCGTCACTCGCTGCCTCGGCGTGGCTGGCGGTGCGCAGGTGGGGCGCGATACCATGGTTGCCATGGCGGATAATGCGGCAGTGCGCTGGCAGGAGACCCGACTTGTCGCTCAGGCTCGCCTCAGCGCGGCCAACCTTACCCGTCAGCTCCAGCGTCGTGCGGTTCTTCTTGAGGAAGATGTCGACGTCGCAGATGGTGGCGGACGCGAAGAGGTAGTCCTCCTGATCGCCACGGTGTCGGCTCATGAGCTCCAGTCGCGACTCGCCGTCGATGCGGATGGAGATGTTCGCCACGCGGACATCACCGCTGCCGCCGCTGCCACCACCACCACCACCACGGGGAGAGGCAGACCCTTGCCCAGACATCACACCGATGCTGTTGTTGCTCAGCGTGCTGCCCAGACCATACCCGCTCGAGGCCAGCGCGAGGTTGCCTGCCTGTGTCGGTGAGCGCCGCCACACGGCAGGCAGGCCCATCGTGGCATTGCTGTTGGCGTTGAGTGGCGCTGCAGCACCACTACTGCCAGCACCACCACGCTTGTCACGCGCCACAGGCTCGTTCACCTCGTCCCAGCCATCCGCGCCGTACACACCGGCCGAGGTGTCGTCACTGCGCGCACCGTTCAAGGGCTGCCCGCCTGCCGCCGCCGTCGCACGCATGAGAGAGACGCAGTCGATCGTCGACATGACCAAATTGACCATGTCCATGATCACCTCGAGTAGCTCCATGCACGGCGTGCCCAGGCGCAGGGTGAGGCCGGCGTTCTCGAGCAGCAGCCCAACCGCGACGGGGCCACCGCTGCTGAGGCCAACGTCCACGCGCAGGCTGGAGCTGCTCAGGACCGGATGGGTCTTGTCCAGCGTGTCGACGATGAATGTCTGCTGCACGACGACCAGCAACTTGGAGCGGAGTGTTTGCTTCGCGAATATCATCTCCGCGTCCGCGCAGGTGACGGCGAAGCGGCTCACCGCAGCCGGCTTCAGCGTCTTGGCGTCGTCCTCGAAGACGTCCACGCCGAGGCTGTTGACGAGCAACTCGATGCGGAAGACGGGGGTATTCTGCGGTGGCTGCGCACTCACTTGAGGCAGTGGCAACGGCGCCCCACCTGGGCTGCCGGTGACGTTGGTGTTCGTGCTCGCGTTGCCCGTATTGTTGTTGTTGCCATTGCTGCTGCCGACGGTGTTGCTGGCAGCGCGCGAGAGAGACATGGAGGTACGACGCCCACCAACACCGTCACCTGGTGAATCGTCACTGGTGGTGAAGAAGGGCGAGGCGGAGCGCTGGGGTCCCAGCATGTTGGGTGCCTGCCCGGCCGCACCAGGTGTCGTGGCCATCCCCGCCGCATTCGGTCCCAAGAGACGCAGAGGTTGCGAGCCACGCGTGTGCTCGGCGAAGGAGAAGGAGTTGGTGAGCGAGTCGGACTGTGAGCGCAGCGGGGCGTGTGGCGCGGCACCGGCACCGGCCTCGTGGGTGCCGTAGGAGGACACCGTGTACTGCAGCCACGTCTCGATCAGATGCGTCAGGCGGTAGACCTGGTGGAGCGAGAGGCTCACACGCAGCGCCGGCACCTTGAGCCGCACAATGACGCGCTCGCGATTGGTCTGCGTGTTGTCGATGAGCTGGAGGACGTCGGCCACGATGGACACCTCGGGTACAAGCATGAAGCCCTTCTCCGGCCGACGCAAGGCGTCTTCAAGGGTGGTGAGCTCCATGTAGAACTTGCCGAAGCGCGCGCGACTGCTGTAGTACAGCACCTCCTCCGACTCCCCACCACTCGCCAGGCGCTTCTGCTTTTCTGCTTCTGTGAGTGGCTTCGACGTGAAGCGAATGCGGCCGAGGGCCATGGCCAGCGCCGGCTCCGTGCGGCGGCCACGCAGCGTGGTGGGGAGCACCAGGATCGGGGCGGAGATGTCAACGGACACGTAGATGCCCTTGGCCTTGCCCATGGCGGCCTTGAGCTCTTGTGAGGCCTTGGTCCCGACCGCGGTCGCCGCCTCCATGGTCGAGCTCGTCAGGGCCGACACATCCACGCCGGCCGGCAGCTCGAAGAAGCGCAGAACAGACTCGATCGTGTGCGGGTCCATGACGACGCGGAGTGGCAGGAGCTGCACACGCAGCGCCACGTCCAGCTTTGTGTCGTCCAGTGGCTGCTCGACCGGCTGGTACACACCAGCAATGTCCAGCAGCGGCAGCACCTCCACGCTGCTGCTGGTTTCCGAATAGGACGTGCGGCTGCTGCCCTGCGATGTCGGGCCATCAATGCCCAGTATCTCGCGCAGAGTGGGGGCATTTGCAGTGGCGCCTTGCTTGTTGCTGTCGTCCGCTGTGCTGGTGGTGCTGGTGGTGTCAGGATTGATGAGACTCGTGACGCGTGGCGATGAGGACGACACCCCGGCGTGGCCGACACGCACGCCCTCAACAAGCTGTCGCACCAGTGCGGCGCCCTCCGACTGCTCTGGCGGCGCGCTGTTCGACAGGCAGACGTTCTGCACGGACACGTGAAACAAGGCCGACGAGGCGTAGTTGAACAGCTGCACGCGGGAGTGAAGGTGGAAGAACTGGAGTGCCGTGCCCTCGCCCTTGCCCACATCAATGGAGTACTTGGCGTACGGCAGGTCCATGGCGAGATCGACCCAGGTGTAGTTGGCAGGGAGTGAGGTGTCGCGACCAGGCGGGAGACCATCAGCCTTCATCGCCGCCGCCACGTTCGTTTCCGTGGTGGGACTGCCGACACCGAGGTCACCTGCTTGCGCGGCTTCCTCGGCTGTGATGCCGTAGTCGCGCTCCAGGTTTTTGAACACCTCCTCCTCTTCCTCCTCTGGTGTCTTCGCGACAGCGGCGGTCGTGGCGGTGGTGGGGTCGGTGCTGCTGCCGCCGCCGCCGAACCAACCGCTGAACCAGCCCTTCTTTTTGGGTGCGGGGGGAGCCACAGCCGACGTGGCGGTCGCGGTCACCGCCCCACCGGCAGCGGTCGCGCCGGCTCCACTCGCGGCCCCCGCCTCCGCCTTCTTGGCCTGGTTGTCCTTGCGTTTACGCTGCATCTCGAGCGCCAGTTGACTGTACACGTCGCGCCGGCCAGCGATCATGTCCGGCACCGTCATGAAGCGGGTGATGAAGCGGTACGTGCGCTTCTTCTCCGCGGACATCTCCGTCTGCCTGACGACATCGCGGTAGAGAACCTGGTAGTCCATCCGGCACACCTCCGAGACGCGTGCGAGCAGCCGGGCCTGTCGTGGCTCGCGCACCAGGTGGAGCACCGCCTTCTGTGCGTAGCGCCACCACTCCCTCGCGTGTCCCTTGACAGGCACACGGGGTCGCCGCACATCGCCCAAGAGACGCTGACCCTTGTCCGGGTTCACGAGGCGAGACACTGTGCGGGTGATGGTGGTGTACTGATCACGCGTGAGTCGGGCGAGAACGTGGTCCATCCTGGCCCGCACCGTCGCGTACGGCGTGTCGAGGAGCCGCCGCATAAAGCTCTTCAGGACGATGTTGACGTCGACTGCGCCAGAGACGGGGCCGAAGATGGTGGAGAGGGCGAGATCACCATCGCGAACACGCTTGCGCATGAGGTGGTACCACTCCTGCCAGTCTGTGGGTGATTGCAAGGCAGTGAGCCAGCAGCGGTTTTGCTTCTCGTTGGCGTCGACCTCGGAAGGGGCGTCGCAGTACAGCTGCAGGCCGGACAGCACAAACCGCTTGCACACCTTCTTGGTCAAGGCGGGGTCGATGAAGGTGGCCTCGCCCGTGGCCTCGTTGACGGTCAGGAGCTGCACGTCGCCGAGAATGGCGCCGATGACCGTGCGGTGCGACCTGTCCTCGTAGCGAATGTGGACCGAGTGGATCTTGACGATAATGTTGTTCACCACAACCTCCGCGAGGCGAGAGAAGTAGCCGCCCTGCTTGTCCTTGCCGACGTCATCCGTGCTCTGCTTCCCAGCCTCGGCCGGAGCGGCCTCCTCGCCGCTGTTGACCGCCACGGCGGCCTCGCGCTGACGCCGCCGCTCCGCCTCAAAGGCCTCGAGCTCGCGCTGTTTGCGGGCGGCAATGACGTCCCACTTGGCGCCCTTGTCCTGCGCCCCAGCGGCCTCGACCTCGACGCTGCTCGTGGTGCCGCTGAGAGACGACGCCAGCCGCCGCGCATCGTCGAGGCTCTGTACCGTGATGAGGACCTCGTCGATCTCCAGCACGACCGGCTCAGAGCGCAGCCGCTTCAGCGGGATGTGCAGGTTTGCGTTTTTGCACACGCCGCGCGTCATGCGAATGGGAATGCGACCTGGCTTGGCCGCGCCACTCACAGGCGGCGAGGCCGATGCGGCTGTCCCGCTGCCGCTGCCGCTTTGGCCTTGGCTCTCCCCGCCAACGGTGTCTGGTGGGTCCAAGAGGGCATCGAGGGCATCGGGGCGGAGAATGAGGTCCTTCAAGGAGGCCTTGCCGCTCCAGATGTCAATGCGCAGTTGTGTCGCGTCAATGTTCTCGACGTACTTGCTCAAGTAGGGTACGAGCAGAGCTGCGACGTACTTCTCAAGCATTGTGTGTTGTTTGTGTTGTGTGTCTGTGTGTGTTGATGTGTGTTGAAGGTGGGTTGCGCAGCTCAAGACGATATAGTGGGTGGATGACGAGCCTCTTCAGCAATCGTATCAAAAACAATAGGAGAAAAGGGATACAACCGAAAACAGAGAAAGAAAGAAAAGCGCAGTCTGGGTTAAACGCGTATCAACAAACACTCTGTGGTAAAGAAAAAAAAGACTGGAGGAAGAAAGAACACAAAAACGAGGAAAGGCTGGAAAGGGAGGGGAAAAAAGAGTGAGAAGAAATGCTATGATTCAACGCACGCTAACACGCAAAAGGGGGAGAGAATCTAAAACGAGAACGAACAACGACTGAAGAAGAGAGAAAGCAAAAGAGTGGTACGTCAAAAATATACACTTCAATGAGTGACAAAAGCTGCTGTTGTTGTTGTTATTTTTGAGGGCACGCACCAACACGTGTTCGGGCGGTCTCGCACAAGAAAAAAAACACGCACCACACCCGACAGCTCAACGTGGTTGTACGTTTTCTTCAATATAAGAACAAAACTACACAAATGGGGAAGGTTAAGAAGTCACCACTACTCAGCTTCGTGGGCCCAACGTCAGTGCAGTAAACCAAAAGATGTTCAAAAAAAAAAAGGAGAAATCAAAAAAACGTGCGAAAGGGAGAGAGAGAAAGTAAACGAGAGAAAGCACTGTCTGTGTTTTCCTCTTCGGTACTTTTATTTCTACTAAAAGTGTGGTTTGACACGTGTGCCGGGGTGGACAATGAAGAGACGAACGGAGAAGGGGAAGAGTGATCCAGGTGTGGGTCGAGACGGTGGCGGACAGGAGAAGATCGTTATCAGTGTTCCTCTCCCAGTGTATTTCCAGCGTGGGAGATTGGATATTTGTCCACTACCTCGCCAGACCCTCGTGTGTGTGTGTGTGTGTTTGGGAGCGACGTGGCCACGACCAGATAACGTGAGTGTAGGGCCGTTGACACGACAGATTGGCAGCCACGCGAGTGTGTGAGCTGCTTGTAGATATGGTTTCTTTGTTGGTGTTGTTTTCTTAGTCTTTTGATCGCACAGCAGTGTCGCAAAACAAAACAAAAACACAAGCTCAGAGGTCGCCACCATCGTCACCACTGTCGTCGCCTCCGCTTTTCTTCGTTGTGGCCTCGGCTGTGGGGGCCGTCGGTGGCGCAACGCTAACCGTAAAGGCCTCGTAAGGCTCTGCGCCAGCCCACAGCCGCAGCTGGTCACCCACCGCCCGCATCAGCGAGAGCGGCTGCGTGGACGGCGGCTGCACATCCTGGCCCAGCTCCCAGATCATGATGCCGGCAATACCCGTCTCGGCGTGTTGTTGCGTCTCCGCAGACAGCACCTCGTCTGGGTTGATCGAGCGGTTCAAGAGCGTCAGGCCGCGGGCGAGCTGCATCTTGCGCTGCACGTCGTGGTAGCTGTTGAAGTTGTAGCCGCCGTAGTCGTTCATGCCGCGCAGCTCCTGGCCATCGGGTTGCCACTCGGGGTGGGTCTTGCGCACCCACTGGCGGATAAAGTACGCCAGGCGCTCGTACGTTTCGGGTGGGGCCGCGAGGTTGTTGGTCACACGCCCGTAAAAAGGAATGCCAAGCGTGATCTTCTTGCGGTGATCCACTTTCACGGCCGGGCCGCTTGGCACTGCTTTTCCAGGTGCGTGAAGCGGTGAGAGCGGTCGTGGCGCGTAGAAGATGCTGTCACTCAGTGCATCCAGAAATGGCGGACTGAGCGTGGCCTCGGCGTAGTCGACCCCGCTGTGTGGCCGACCCTGCAGTGGTGAGTCGTACGACATCCAGTGCAGGTAATCCACGCTCTGCAGTATGCCATGATGCTGCAGAACGGGCCCCAGCGAAGGGTGCGGGTGCAAAGCGAGCGAGAGGCACAGCTCACGGACGTGCGCGCGCCGTCGCGGTCCACTCTTATCCTCGTGCGCACCCACTCCCGACGAGCGCGCGAGCTGCGCCGGGGTCAGGCGGTGCTGCTGCCAGTACCGCGTGCGATCGGCTTGGGTCATGTTGATGAGAGGCGTCGCTGCGGTTGACCCATCGGGCACGGGCAAGCTTGCGTAGCCCAGCGTGCTGCGGACCTCGCGCAGAAGCTGACCAAAGTGCATCCACTCCATCTCGCTCTGTGGATACTCCCAGTTGAAGTCGACGCCATCGAGCTCCTTCGAGAGCGCCCAGTCGTTCAGCGTGTGCACAAATGCCCGACGGCCACTTTCGTCACGGAGGAGCGCGGGGAACCCGTCGCTTCGCCCACCACCGCCAACGCACACCATGAGCTTGACCCCGTAGGCGTCCGCGAGCTCGCGCACGTAGCGCCACTGATCGCCCTGCGGAAGCCGGTCTTGGTAGGCCAATGGGTTAAACACACCCGTGGAGCGATCCACTTCAACACTGAAGAAGATGAGATGGGTGAGACCTTGCTGGAAAACGGCCTCGTAGGGGAAGTCAGCGCGCTGGCGGTACTCGGGCAGGTAGCCAAAGACGTTGAAGCGACGCTGTGGCGCCACATCCGGCGTGGTGCCAGTGGAAGCGCGTGGTGCGTAGGCCCGCGACGCATCAACCGCTGCCAACGCGGGACAGCCCACGAGGCCAAGAGACACAAGAGTGAGTACCACGAACGTCACCTCAAGAGCATGTGAGCGACGATGCCCAAAGAGTTCCGTGGAGAGTCGCATCTGAGTGTGATGTGCTGCGCGAGTAGAGGACCCAAGAAGTAGCGGGGGAGAAGAAACGATCGCGGTAATCGAACTCTCCGTGAAGGTCGAGATGAACAGGCTATGTTGTTGTTATTGTTGTCGTTCGTGGAACGTGGAGAAGTCGCCAAGGCAAACAAGGTTGAAGGAAAAGAACGCGTACTAGTAAAAGTCGGAAGGGAGAGACAATTGCGGGGAGGGGGGGTACGTCATGGCGATGCTTGATGGACTGTTACTGTGTTTGGAAGGAGGTGACTGGAGAATGAAATCAGAGTGAGAGCGCCTGGCATGCCGACCTCAGAAACAACGAGAGGGAGAGAAAAAAAAAAAGTAAGCAAAGAAAGGTGCGTGGATCACGTCAGTAGCACATCCTTTTTTTTGCTACACCGACCCTTCCAACTTCTCACTCCTATTGGGCGTGAGTTGAACAGGAAGTTGGCGCATTTGTTAGTGCGCTCTGCGCATCGGTCTTTGAGCTAGCTTCTTTTTATTTTTTGTTTTGTTTTGTTTTTTTTTGTTTTCAACTTGTGAAATGCCTTCTCTCTCATCAGTCACAGCGATATCAGCCATCGCAATAACAGTAACAACAGCGTTGGTTCCTCATTCACTAGATGGTCTCCACGATGGAGAGTGATACCGTCACCCAGCCCACCACGGTGATCGTGCTGAGCAGGTACATGAAGAGCAGCATACGTGCCCAGGGAAACATCATGTACTCGCGGTTGTTGTACAGCAGAGAGGTATTGATGGCGGCCGGCGCCGTCACCTGCAGGAAGAGCACCACCACCATCGTCCGGTCCAAGTTGTCGCGGCCGCCGAACAGAAAAGGGAACACACGAACGCAGAACAGCACCATCAGAAAGCTGACCAGCGTGCACAGGAAGAGGCGGTTGAAGATGATGCCCCACAGAAACTTTTGGTTGATGCCCTCCATCGACAAAAAGCGCCGCAGTCCGCTCACACAGCCTCCCGACGAGGAGGCATCCTTTTCGGTCTCCTCTGCCTGCGCGGCGGCGGCACTGGCCATGGCGGCCATGCTGCTGTCGTCGCCGTCCTCTGCGGTACCGGCGGGCCGCTCCTTGTGCAGTCCATCCTCGCTGTCGCTCTCCATCTCTTCTGCCTCCTCCTCTTGCTGCGCTCCCTGGATGTTCCGCCGTCTGTGATGAGAGGCGTGCGCCTCGGCAGACGTCTGTGCGTCCGGGTCGGATGCTGTTGTGGCCTGCGGTGCGTCCGGCCGACCCGCAAATGAGGCGTGCGTGGCGTACTGCTCCATCGTGGCGCCGTCGTCCTCCTCGTTGAACCACTGCTCGTACGCGCCCTCCGTGTCGAGCAGGTCCAGCGCGTGGTCGTAGACTGTGTTCTGCTCCGAGTCACGCACCATCTTCTGGCCTGCGCTGCCAGAGACGTCGACCTCGGCCGTGCCGACCAGACTCGCGCCGAGCAGCAGCAGTGACGCGGGGACGTTACCGCCGCCAAGGAGAATGGCCGCGTCCATGATGATCTCCAGCGGCCCGTCAAAGAAGAGGTTGCGGACAAACGGGATGACGCCGATGAACATGCCGACAAAGATGGAGACAAAGTTCACGTTGCGGATCAGACGCCCACCGAGTGAGCGCATCGACTTCCACAGTCGCTGCGCCGGCGACAGGCCCGCCTGCCGTTCCGCTCGCAGGTCCGCCTCGTAGAAGACGCGAATGAGGCCCTCCGTCTCCCAGTCGTACGGCAGGAGCTCCGCCACCTCCTCCGTCTCCAGAGCCAGCCCATCATGGTCCCTCAGCGCCGATGTGGGAGACCCTGTCCGGTGGCTGCTGTCGGCTCCTGGTGTGTGCGCATGCAGGTCCGCGTAGCTTGGCCCGCTCGCCACCTGTGCGAAGCCGCGCCCACGAGGAGGCAGGCCGCGCACAGGCGAGGAGACGGCAGCGGTCTGCATGCCGCGATTGGTGTGCTCCGGTGGCGACGGTGCGGCCGCCGCTGCGTTGGGGGCAAAGAAGGAGGGATCGCTCTCAATGGGGCCGGACGGCAGCACGGGTGGCCGTCCAGCGTTCAAGAGGGGCACGACGGACGGCTGCGTCGCGGTCGGTGTCGCGCCAGCGTGTTCGACAGCCGCAACTCCCACCGCAGCAGCATCCGTAGGTGATGTGGGAGACTGTGGTGTCCTGGCCGCTGTGGTGTTCGACGGTGCCTGTGGCGGGGCACCGGTCACTGGACTCCCACTCGGTGATCGCATGTGTCGGCCTGTCTGCGTGGTGGCATCGCCATGCAGGGGCATCTCCAGGTGGCGGCGAATGATCTCCCGAATCAGGTGCCGCTTCACGGACTCCTTCTGCGAGTGTTCGACAATGATGGGGCCGCCACTCCAGGTCCAGATGGTGCACATGATGCTGAAGACAAAGATGTACGCAGAGCCTGTCGTGTAGTCCACCCATGAAATGGACTGGGAGAGCGTCTGCAGAATGGGCAGCGGCAGTGCGATGGTGTTCTGGATTGAGCAGCCAATGCAGTTGCCCCACGCGTAGCCTGGGTACGTCTCGGTCTCCACGCCAGGAACCTCTAGCGACGGGACCACGTCCTGGCCCGTCACCCCACGCTCCTTTAGGCGATCGCTAAGAATAACAGCCACGTACGGCTTGCCCTTGCGCTTGGAGCTCTTCTTTTTCTTCTTCTTCTTCTTGGACTTGCTAGGGTCAGTGCCAGCGGCGGCAGCATCCTCCTGCGCCTCCTCCTCGGGGGTCAGGGGATCGTAGCGCAGCTCGAGTCTGGCGTCCTTGGCAATCTCCGCTGGGATGCCGGTCGCTTTCTGTGGCACCTTGAAGAGCAGCGGTGAGGTCACCAGCGCACAGGCGATGCCGAGCAGAATGAAGATGAGCCCAAACAGAAGCAGCGCACTACAGCGAATCAGCACTTGCAGATCGACGGACTTGGCGGTGTTGGCCACCGTCAGGCACGGCAGCAGGATCATTGAGTTGATGAAGTTGAAGTCACGCAGGGTGGTCGCGGCGGAGGGGACGGAGCTCTTCATGAGCGCGCCGACAAAGGTTGCGACGAGCACCTTCGCAACGGCCAAGAATGTCACGGCGAACATTCTGACAGATGTGCACGAAAGGAAGAGAGAAACGGGAAGGGAGGATTGCAATTGTACGAGCGAAACGAGAAAAGCCGAAGGTAAAAGAGAGGAGAAAGGGGAAAAAGAGCAAAGTGAAACAGACAGCAGGCGAGAGCCTGGCGCCGAGAGTCAATCAAAACAAGAACGGTATCAACGATATGGTGAACACAACACACACACACACGAACTGTGACCACAGACGCAGCGTCACAAGGTCAGTGTTCTCAAAACAACCCCGGTGGTGGGCGGTAGCTGAGCGTCACAGAGTACACGCCAAGCTCAACTGTCAGTGTGCGTGTAAAAGAAAGACAGACAGACAGACAGATGAGGAGTGAGAGTGGGAACGTGAGCATGTGCGCATGTACTGGCACAGAGAAGAACTGTCAGCAAGAGGGGGCACTGACCACAAAAGAGTAAAGAGCCTGAGCACCCACCTGCAGAAGACGACGAAGAACACGTCCGTTTGTCATTTTTGCGGGCTAAGCAAGCAGACAAGTCAACACGCGCGCAGAGCGAGGCTCGTCAGTAAAGTTCTCTTAATCTGTCATTGCTTCTTGAGTGGAGGAGGTTGTCTCGCCACACCCAGACTTTGCTTTTACGCGCGTGGCGCCGGAGTGCGTTTGGCGTTGCTGTTGTTGTTGTTGTTGGGTTTTTTTTACTTTTCAGTTATGTGATGCGAACGTGCGAGCTTACAACAGTACGAAAGGAGAGGGAAAGAAAAAAAGAAAAGGTGTGATTGACGATAAGTTCATTGCCACAAATATTTGGGGAAGATAACAAAGCGACCCAGAAAACAAACAAACAAACAACAAGGTTGACGGTGCTAATTAGGCTGAAGAAAAGGAAAAGAAGGAGCGAAGAACAATAAAGAAAACAATAGGGAAGAAGGCACCACGCATTTGTTGTGTCACTAGAAAACTTCATTAAAGAACGTCCACAGTGGAGAGACCGATTGTTGCCCACATCACAAGCGTAAAGCTACACAGAATGTACTGGAAGAAGAGCATCTTCGCCCACGGGTACGTCATGTACTGGCGCTGATTGAACAGCAGTGCGCTGTTGATGGCCGTCGGCGCGGCAAGCTCCA